>WNNJ02002767.1:0-163782 GCA_012934845.2 Pomphorhynchus laevis
ATATATTAATATTCAGAAAATTTTCAACGGTAAAAATGAAGGCCCAGGTATATCAACTTTAAATTAGGAAACAAACTTTACTAATGCTTAGTAGAAATAGGTTTTCAAATCGAAGGTATCATATTTTTCTACAAGCGCTGATTTAATTTTAAATGAGAAATGATTCCAATTAAATTTGCATAATGTAAAACAAAGTATTTCATTAAATCTAATTGCTAATAAAAGCAGACAACATTAAAAGAACCGAAACGTGAAATGTAGGTATTTGATCAGTAGCTGATGAGGTCCACAAATACTGAAATGTAGCGCACTGTTGTTGGCTTATAAATAGGATTGAAGGAGTGTGCAGAATAAAAAATAGTCATCAAAATTTCAATGGTAAAAATGACTGAACAGTATATATTTTATACTCTCTTCATGACTGCACAGGTATATTAATTTAAAATAAACGTATTATATTTTATTCGCTCTTCACGGCTGTCAATAGTTTTTAAACAATATTAATTGAAAGGAATAAAATAGAATCAAAGTTCAAGTACAATTGTAGTGTAATGTTGTTGGCTTGTAGATAGGATTAAAGTAGCTTGCAGAATAAAAATAGTCATCAAAATTTCAAGAGTAGCAATGATTGCACAGGTATATCAACTATAAATTAGCTCACAAGCTAGTTTAATAATAGTAATCATTAAGAAAAATTAGTAGTTTTTCAAATTAAAGGTCGCACCTTTCTATATTTTTATTTTTATAAAAATATAGTAAAATATAATGAAAAGATAATAATAATGAAAAGATACCGATTCTTCAGGTATCTTTTCATCAAATCGTAGAACATTTGCAACCTGTCTAAAAGTTATGTTGTTTCTTAAATTTTCCAATAAAATCATTCGAACATCGAAATTTTGTATTTCATTTTTACTGAAAACTTAAAATTTTTCAGTAAATACTTATCCTTAACTACCAAACATTTTTGATTAATGTATCTAACTCAGTTTATACATTGGTTTTCAATTTCTTTATATGGAGTACACCTTGTAGCTCTTGCCAATTGGATCCTGATTTGAGGTCTTCGAATAAGACAAAGCCAAAGTTTTGACGAATTTATGACCGGCGTTACATATAGGAAGACTCATTAGGTTGGGTCTCCACTGGCAAAATTGCTCAAATATTTTGTTTATCATCCGTTTAACAAGCGTTGGTCTTTGCACAATAACCGAATTGTCCTCAAGTCGTGTGTTACTCGCCTCAATTGTCGCCACCTGAGGGTGATTTCCACAATTCGCAGCTTTTCAGTAAAACTGAAAAGCTGCGAATTATTGTCTTTTGTCGTTTTATAAGTTTTTATTTTTAGTTTATCCAAGAACTTAACAACTTGAGTATAATAGAATTCTTAGCTGCTAATACGGTTTTACTCGATCCATCTCCATTTTTAGATTCGTAATCTTTGATTAAATCGAGTTTGAAAAATTAAAATTAAAAATTAAAATTTACAAAAGCCTCGAAAATAAGACAGTCCTATTTTCGAAAATGGGAGTGTCTTACGCTCGAGTGAATTCAGTAGTCCATTAATTATACTTAAAGTAGTATAGAATTTTAATAAGTGCCAAATATTTTATTGGTCCTAGCGTTGATGACTATTTTTTTAAAATAGTCATCAACGTTTCAATTGAAACAATTTAAAGTAATAACTAGTGTGGAGTAGTTGATACACTAACTGCCAAAATGCTGTTGGCCATAAAACTTTCTTTCGACGGTACCCTTCGTTATTTGAATTCAGTGATACTGCCTATTAATTTTAATAATCATTTTGGCCAATTTTGTATGCAACTTCACTATGTACTACCATACAAGTGATATGATAGATAAATTAAACTTGCGTATCGCCAAAATGCTTATGTTCAGAGTTATTTCAATTTCATGCTACTGCCTAATATGTATTTGCACTATTAGACAAATGTAGCTGAATTGGCGTGACCCCAAAATGCTTAAATACAAAAATCATTTATTTTTAACTTTTTAATCATTTGCTTAAATGCGTTAGCTTTATGTTTAGTGTATTGCAAACGTACTCATATAAATATCAGCAAATTACTCACATTGATCGAAAGAGTACTCACGTTGATCGAAAAACATATAACTAGAATCCAAATATCCAACGTGTTATTTTTGATGGAAATGTTGGTTCGATATTCTAATTCATCAACTCCTGCAGTTGCTTAGTAATTCTTATTCAGCATATACCGATTGCAAAGCCTAATTCTTATTTTTTTTAAAGAAAGAAAATTTATTATTACAAAATCGAATTGTAAATTCATAATAATAAAGATCAAATCACAAAGCATAAATGCAAAAATAGTCTTAACAGTCAGTTAAAGAGTGCCAATTAAAGACAGAAAACACAATTTCAATTCATTTGTTTCTTGCAGTCTTCCCTTTCTTCATGGCCTTAAATACAGGGGGATCAGAGCCCCAACCGATCCAACACGCCACCCTCCGAGTAAACCACCCGGGGTCTTTTATCCCCCCTCCCCGAAAAATCCAATCAGCGCGGAATATGCTGGGTAAACGAGAAACGAGGAGCTTAAGAAACCTTAGCCTTTGCGTTGGGGACGTCCTCTCGAAAAGAAGACTAATCCGAGATAGCCCAGGTGCCCCAAAGGCTCACCTGGGTTTTCTATTTCAACGACAGATGCTGAGCCCGTTTCTGTGTCCACCTAGCTTTCTTCAGGATACGTTTAAGTCTATCCAGTTCAGCTTTCGCCGACCAGTTCACCGTAACGATGAACCCCAGGTATTTTACTCGACTTGTGAAGGTGAAGAGTAGTTCAGAGGCAAATATGGAGGATAGTGTAGCGAGTGCTAATCTCTTAAGATTTTGCTTTGTCACAGGGGCGCCATGAAAGACGACCACCTGCGATTTAGCTGAGTTTAAAATAAGGTTGGATTTGGGTAGCTGGTCTTTTAATCTTAAAAATAAACGGCTGATGTCAGAAACTACGTTTTTGCACCTGTGTCCAGAAAACAGGGCTGTGGTGTCATCAGCATACACTACAAGACGTTGTTCGCGTTTAAATATTTTGGATAGGTTAATGGAGGCAGCAAGATACAAGATAGGAGAAAGTGGGGAACTTTGAGGCACATCCGTAATAGGGAAGAACTGACGTGTATCAGGGTCGTCTTCATAGTAAAAACGCTTGGTGTACAGCAGAATCTCCACCCTGTTCACAATTCTCGGAGGCAACACAAGGGACCTGAGATAAGTGATCACAAAGGAAATGGAGATGCCGTCAAATGCAGCAGAAAAGTCAAGAAAAACAGCCACAACTAAACGATGGCTATTCTCCCGATAAAACTGTTCCACTTCATCTACTGCTGAATGGACCGAGCGACCTTTAACGAACCCATGAAAACCTGGAGGGATCAATTTACGCCTACTCAGATGGTCGCGGATTTTACGCGCAAGCGCTTATTCGTAAATAGATACGAGGGCATTTTGAATCGAAATTGGTCGCAGATCTTTAGGGCATGTGCATGATTTTTTCTTAGGAATAAAAACACGCTTACTAATATTGATGCCTGCTGCATCGGATTGGGAGGCTAAAAGCATTGTGACGGCCACCTCTCTTCTCTGATCAGCTGTCAAAAGCTGACAGACTTGAGAAGATAGTGGAGCGACAGATTTGTCCTGAAGTTACAACAAGGCGGTATTGGTTGAGGTGATCGAGTGGCTCCATAGTTGTGTAGGGCTAGTGACTCCTCCAAAACTTTATCAATGGTGACATTCCCTATCCAACTTAATGCTCTATTCTTCCAGTAAACAAACTTCTCCTTCTTGAAAATCTTCCAAAAGAAAGACTGAGAAGGATTAAGACGAGCAATACTCGTCCTATCACTACTCAGCTGGAACATATATCTAGTGCCCAGTATTCATTCAAGAGAGCTTGTATGGCGGAAACAGAGAGATTAGGGAGGTTAAGCAGTTTCGCTAGGACCTTGAGTTTCGTCGTAGTGGGATTGTATATACGACCTTTATATGTAGTCGATAAAATCTCGGTAGCTTGCGAAAAGCGGTGGGTATTAAATTAGGTAAGACTCATTTCCTATTCGGGGAAAAAATTGGATAGTCGCCTGAGAGAGGGTCACACTGACCGGATCAAAGTGAAACCTCATTCTACGCAACATATCTTCCTCAATCCTCCAACGAATTATATCATGAGAGGTGGACAATTGCTGGCGCGACTGCTCCGTGCAGAGGGGTTTTAACAACCACCTCGAGTGAAGCAGTAAAATGTCGAGGATAGAATTTGTAGATGTGCAATGAAAGGTTGAGGACGGTGGTTTATGAGATAAGATAACCGTTCCTAGCTCTGCGAAGTGCTGCGTTGATCCAACGACCTGTTCTGTCGTTAAAGTCCCAAAGTATCATGTCATAGCCGCTATCAATAATACCATCCAGGAAGTCACGGTTCTTGTGAATCACCCCTGGACGGATGTAGACATTGGCTAGACTGAGGCGTTTACCGTTCTTACAGAGTGAAACTACCAAACAAGACATGGCTGAACACGAGTAGTTAAATAGGAGGAAGGACCTTAAGGAGCACTTAATTAAGGTCAAGAGTCCTTGAGAAGAAGATGAGTGAGGTGGGGTTATGTACGGAGTATAGTGGGCACTGATATGCTTTGGGATAAATCGAGTAATGTCCTGTGTGAGACGAATATACCGCGTCTCCAGAAGGACTATAACATCTGCATCTCTACCAGATAATAGTCTAAGAGCATAAGCACCTCCCGAATTCCACTTAAGGATATTCTGTGAAACAGGCTAACGACTACTCTGCATTGTGATGGATTAGTTGGATTGGAGGATTGTTTACCTAGACAGAGCTATTTGCAGGAAGGTTGCCCCCCCCGCTACTAACTCAATCCAGAGTCGGTATTTGTCCCTGGGCAATATCTTCATTTTCCCTGCACTGCTTGCCCTTGCTTTTAATCATCTTTCCCATCTTGATAGGGGGACTGTATGGGCCGAAGCCCCCTATTTTTAGATTCAAGCAGTGCTGTTGCGGCCGGAACGAAAGGATCGGGCCCAACCGCCCCCAAGGCCATCAGAATAAGATTTTGCATATTTCTGTAAGAGACTTCATTCTTAACTTCGATTAGCTTGATGATGTCTGCATCATCCATTATGCGATGATGTCTGAGCAAATGAAGCAGGTGACTTTGATGGTTTCTGATAGAGTTTTATGTAATCTTTAAAGACAGGGCATTTCCTGCCCCAGGCAGGATGGCACCTCCCCCCACAGTTAGAGCCGGACGGGGGGGGGGTACAACGCTCGTTTGACATTAGGGCCGGGCAAGCAGCCAATTCACAAACCCCACAGGTGGGAGTCCCACTCCAGTTGGAGGCCCAATACCCCCATTTGTGACAACGACTGCGGTAGGGGAAGGTGAATTCATCACTTTCAATCAGTTGGAACTTGATATTTAGACCCATAATGGGGTTGTTATTTGATTTATCGAGTATCGCAGCCCAATCTAATGGAGCAGAGCAAAATCCGACGGGGATACGTTCCCTGCTCCGTCCTTTAAGAAGCCGAAAGTTGTTGACATTGAAAGATTCACAGAGAGATTCTATGTCTCCTTCTTCCAGCCAGCACGGCAAATTAGTGACTTTCAAAGTCGAAAGTATTGGTTTTTCGATTAATTCGCCGAATTTAGCCAAATATGCTTGAAAAACACAGTGTGCTCCTTTGCCAGTTCCGCCGTGGCAAAGAAGATCTTGATATCGGCTGGGTGGAACTTTACTGTATTGAAAATTATCCTCGTGGGATATTCAGAACAAAACTTTTTTAGAAAAGTGTCAAATAGTTTTTGACGTGGTAGAGGAAGTTTTGGTTTTATTATTAATAAATTCTTCTGTTTTGGTATGGGAGGAAGCATCTCCCCATCACCAGGAGTCAGCAAAACATCACTGACCTTGTTCGTTGTTCGATGTGTAGAGGAACTTACGAGAAAATCATCTTTTTTCGCATGAATTGCACTGTTATTTGTTCCAAAAACTGAAATTTTTGAACGCTCCGACATGTTCATAATTTTTTTAGGTAATTGAATGAATAATCGTTGAACAATTTTAAGATAATTTTGATAATTTAAGATAAACGTTTAACAAATTTAAGATAATTTTGATAATTTAAGATAAACGTTGAACAAATTTAAGATAATTTTGAATATATTGAATATCAATGCAAATGAAATGCTTTACACGAAAGTTGCCATTTTGCCGAATCTAGTAATGTATTGCCTACGCTATATCCCTCCTGGCAAAGAGTCACTCTTAAATGGTCGTTTTTGTTGCAGTTGCCATACATAAACCCCATAATACTGTAGGCGTGCGGGTAACTTAATCCTTCGTGCGGACCTAGTCGATATCTGGTACCGAACAGTGTCTTCTCGATTATTACTATCGATTATTACTGTATTCATTCTTCTCACATCACATGGATGCCTAGATATATGATCAACTTCAACCATCCAAGGTGTGGCGTTTCAAGTAATAGAATATTTTCCACAGTATATGACCTAGTGATTGAGGATGCTTTACGTATACATAATCAGCGAATACTCTGGTTTTCTCTTCATGCTCTTGTTGGATTTGTCGAACAACTTCTTGATGTATTTACTTGTATGTGTACAGTAGAATATTAGAAGTTATCCGAATCTTTTCCAATAAACGAAGACAATTGTACTAAATGTTGCGTCTATCGGATAAATATTATCACGCGTGGACGGCCGCTTTATTGTGCGGTGGGATCTTTCATAAATTCCGTTTCTTCGTGGTTGATATGCTGCTCGATACCTGAAAAGTACATTCAATTTTTGGCAACACATCTTAAGCAAATTCGACCAAAACGAGTTGACGCTATCAGCGATTAAGGCAAGTAGAGGTTCGCGCTCGCAAAATATTTTATCTTCACATATAATTTGTAGGGTTTAGCCGAATTTGCGGCCGTATCGCAAAGCGATTCGGACCAATCTAATAGAGTGAGAAAAAGTCGTTGACAAAATGTATTGTTTCAATCGCTAAGCGTTCTCAATTGTTGATGAATCTAATATTGCCTGTGGATAATCGAAAGGGTGCCGGATCGATCGTCCTAGATGGAATGCATCGCTTTGTACATTGTTCTATTTCATCACGCCAAACGTTTTCCACTATTCTAGATAAGCTTAGGTTCCGGTCGTCTCCAAATGATGCGGTGAGGGTAATTTATCTACGAATTTCGAGCTTACTAAATTTATCCTCAGTCATGATGGCATTTTGCAGCATTTTTTATTGGTTAACTTTGTCGAAAGACAACCTGTGGAATCTTATTGGGAATTCAAGAGCTGACCGTAGTCCAAATCCAAGTCTAGTTAAATAACAGCATTGATTCACATACCTCACAATTTGATATTTCAAAAGTCTGGCTGAACGCTTATCCTCAAGTATGACGATTTCAAATAGATAATCTCCTTCCCTCCACACGTTTTGGCCAATCTTACAAAGTTTCATTACGTACCTACACATTCATGCCTGTAGCAGATTCAACATATTCGTTCAATTCTCGAGTTCATCACCGGTATGACTTTATTCTTATGCTCTTGTATCACAGCTGCTAGCGGAATTATTCCGCAAGTGGAAGGTTATCGTCATCATAAAATTCCTTCTATAATACATCATAGTATATCCTCGTTTAATTAACTTCCAACGCCCTCCACAAAAGCCGTTGTAAAGAGAAATACTATTAATTAATTCCGCATATGTTAATTTCCACTTCCTTGCTACTTCCCATCCCATGGTCAGTAATGATTTTGAATTGGCAATGCTAGAAATTTTAGTTATGCTCGCCTTTACTATCTATGCCATTACGTTAGAAAAAAGCAAATTTTACCATTACGAATCGTAACATTACCGAGTTGTGCTTCATCATTGATTCCACGGATAAAATCAATCCAGCTTAATAGCTGATAACTAATTATAGCGTTTACCAGGATATTTTTTATCGTATGCTTGGGCACGAATAATTGTCGACTCTGTACAATGAGCCATCCATCCCACAAAGTATGAAATATAAGAATTTGGTTTATAATAGTAATCTACTAAGGATCTATCATCGATCGATGTTGTGCAGCCCGTGTCAATAAGTGCATTCCCGCTTCTGCCCTCAATTACAAATAGAATTGTTTGAAGTTGAGAAGTCATTAGGGCAAAGATACATCCCCGACATAATCGTCCAAATCTTCATAACAATTTGGAACAAAATGACCCTTTTTCCAACATCGGAAACACGTGATACGTTTCACTCAGCGCTTGCGTTTTATAGCTAACGTTTATATCGTTGACTTTTCTTATACATATTTGATTGAATGCAACTAAATCGTGTGAACAACCACACTTCCTTTGAAGTTCCGGATTCTATGATTGATCTTGCACGACCTAAATGTGAAGCTATATTGCACATTTTGATACTATATATTGCCCGTAGGTCCTTGTTTACATCCGATGGCAATGATATCACGATTGCACGCCTTAGTCACTGATCGCTTTTTACACGGGCATTTCTAGTAAGTCGTCGAAGTTCGTGGACAAATACATCAAATGGTTCACCATTCCATCTTATTTCAGCAAGTTTCTGATATGTCATAAAAATGTTTTCTCCGAATATAACGTGTACATTCTTATTTAGCAATACTGAATCTTTCTGTTCTTCTATCGGGCTTTGCATCTACACTAAGTTATGGGCAAAACTATTTTTAGTAGATCCCCCTATTTTTTACTAAACAATAAAATATGCCTAAAATTAATTGGTTAGTGTGAATGTGTGAAGCATTTCTAGGATCAGTTCTTTTTTAGTTAGAATCCATCTTTCTATATGTTTTAACATAAATTGGAAAATTATTAAACCAAAATAAAAATTACTATCTCGAGCCAGGGGAACGCCTGGCGCGAGAGTGACCAGGATTTCCATTGCATTTTTTGAAATGATGACTATTATTTTGACAGAACAGGTGCACCTCACCAACTGTCGAATAGACGAGCGACCTTTGACAAACCCATGGAAACTTGGTGGGATTAAGTTACGCCTACTTAGATGGTCGCGGATTTTACGCGCAAGCGTTTTTTGTTTATGGAGATAAAGGAATTTTGTATCGAAATAGGGCGCAGATCTTTAGGGAATGAGACAACCTTTTTCTTTGCTAAAAATATTCGGCGGCTAATATTAATGCCGGCCACATCGGATGGTGAGGCTGACAGCAAAGTGATGGCAACTTCTCCTCTCTGATCAACTGTGAAAAGCCAGACACGATAAGAGAGTGGCGCACGGGATCTTGCGGTGCCCGGAAGTGGACCCCCATGCGTGCAGGATATCGGATACCGATAATCTCTACTTTTGAAGTCACCCCAAGGCATGATTAATTGAGGAGATTTAGCGGCTCCATAATTGTGTAGGGTTAGTGACTTATCCTAAACTTTGTCAAGGCCTATGTTGCTAATTCAGCCAGATACCCTTTCTTTCTAGCATATAACTTATCCTTCTTGAATGTATTCTAAAAGAAAGACTGAGAAGGATTAAGACGAGCAATGTTCGCCCTATCTCTACTAGGCTGGAACCTATATGTATATAGAGCTCCGGTATTCTTTCGAGAGGGCGATCACTAATCACGCAATCACCCAATCTGTGAGTTACCGTGATTTCCATTGCATTTCTTGAAATATGGCGAAACGGATTTTGAACTAGTGATTGTGTAATGTACCGGACCTTTTAGATATCACTAGACCAATTTTATTTCCAGATATGCCATTTTGTACCAAAATCAATTTACACTAAATATACCATAAATCTGAAGACTCAATTTATACAATGGCTAGCCCAATTATACAATGTGAACTTAAATATTATAGTAAAACGACATGTCTAACATGATTTGTGTATTTTTGCATAATTTTTAGATAAAATTGTCAATATCATCAAAATAATATATTAAAAAATAAAATATTACTTTTATATCGTAAAAGTAATACGTTAAATAATATGAGTGTATCGATCGATTCTAAAACATCTATATCTCAAGAAGTTTTAGGAAAAAGTTTAAAATACACATGAGATATTAATCATGGTTGAGCCCATTTATATCTGCATTCCGATAATTGGTTACAAAGTAATTCCGAATGAGCAAACGGATATAATGTTTCTCGAAGTTAAAAAACTTATAATGAAAAAGACTTTGGTATGAACTGCTTGAAAGTGCTTGAACCTTTTCCATTAAAAACAGCTGCACAATCAAAATGTTTCTGGACAATCAAAATTTTCTAACATATCTAATTTCGTTTATTTATAAAACTATATTATAACAAATTTAACATAAAATTTAAATCAACGTTATGTATAGAAATCGTCAAAGAAGGTTGTTGCCTAGGGAGGGATCTCCAGCTGACTCCAAAAAGTATATCACATTCCCTCGTTGCACGGCTGCGCTGATTCTTTCCATGATTAAGCTAAATGCGCGTTTATCTCCGGTTGTCCGCCTGACCTAGAACCAAGCTGCCTCAAAAACGAAGATGCGCTGAGGCCGACCTCGCATAGTGTTTCGATCGCGATGGGGACGAACAAATATTGTCGATCATCGAAGCAGCTGTATTTGGTTCGTTTGAGCTGCTTTGCGTGGGCTGCAACAGCGCTAGCATAAGATACAGATCTAGTTGATCTGATAGTAATTTTCTACAGAAGTATCATACAAAAAGTATATTCTGAATTCGCATAATTTTTTTAACAAATCTAATTGATCTGATAGTAATTTTCAATAGAAAATATATTCTGAATGCGTTAGGTGCATGGTGTCAAGTCACTAAAGACCATGGGAAAATTTAAAAACATCCTTGCTTAAAAATCTCACAAAAGATTGATGACAGATCTAATTGATCTGATAGTGTACAGAGAAAAGGATTGCTATTGCTGGATCTTAACGGGGATAGATGTATTTTCTAAATATTCATTTACATATCAATTAAAATCTAAAAATTTGAGGATGTCGTAAAAAATTAGAAAGTACCCTTTGTTTCCCAGACCATCCATTAAAATACAAAGTGATAAATAATTCGTTAATTAGGATTTTGCCTCTATGTTATCATTTTAATATTGAACATCTGATAGGTAGGACTCGCCATTCACATATATGAGACCAAAGAGAAAGGATTAATCAAACGATAACTATATATATTCAAAAACATATCAAGACAGAATACTGCTCAAAGTGAACAAATATGACCAGCTAGAATAAATCACTTACGAATTGTGCAAGACATTCTACAACAAATAAGTCGTCATCGGAAAATTATAAATACAGATGCAGACGAGGAAGATGGCTAAGTGATCTATGATAAGTTATTATTGACCTGTGAATTTTGTTTATTGGTAATATAACCTCTAGGAAGAAGGTTTTCTTCCTCTGAGGTAAACTGAGGAAGATTTTTTTAGAATATTATATCGTAAACAACAATTCCTACGGTGTCATTATCCTATTTGGATAGAATGAAAAGAAAATGTGTTCACATAGTTCGAAATATTATTTTAAGGCTTATGATGATATAGTCATAGAATTGGAATAATTCCAATAATTTTGTATCAAATTGTAATTTTCTGAAAATGCTAACAGAGGTTAGAGAAATATCAAATAAAATTTTTCTTGTTTCTACATTGAAAGTTAACTTCATGAAGAATTATTGGAGCTGGATCAAAGAAAGGAGGACAATTTTATTTGATTTTTCGCAAACCTCTGTAATTGCATTAATTTTCTGAAGATGCTAACAGAGGTTGGCGAAATATCGTATAAAATTTTCTTCCTCTATTCTGATCCAGCTCCAACATTTCTTTATTTTGATATCAAAATTATTTAATATTTCACTAACTTCTATTAGCATCTTCAGAAAATTACTTTAGAAAATTATGTAATTACAGAGGTTAGAGAAATATCAAATAAAATTTTCATTCTTTCTTCATTAAAGATAACTTAATGAAGAATTATTGGTAGTCGAAAAATTAATTTTCGACTATTGTAATAGTCCTTTTCAAGTGTTATGTTTTGACATGAAAAAGAAAAAAATATGTATTAATACAATGAAAACGGAAGAAACCAACGATATTTCGACCATTGCAATAGTCCTTTTAAAGTGTTATGTTTTAAAAACATAACACTTGAAAATTTGTGAATAATAATTTCTTTTTCTATTCTTCTCGATGTTTAAACGCCCTGAACAATTTAAGAGTACATCGAACGTATCATTGGACAATAACAAAAATATTTTTATAACTCAAAATAAAGCACGTTTTTTATGAAAACAAGAGAAAATATTGATATTTGCGATAACTGTATCAGATTGTCAGTGTAAACAAAATAGGAAATTACTGTTGATTAGGTTAACTTATAAATGATTTCAAGTTGTGGGTTTAAAAACAAAAACCTTAAACCTTATGTGAAGAGATAAGAGCAAGCAAGTTTTACATTGAAAGGGTACATCGAGTCATGTAAAAAAATTTCCTTTACAAACAAATTTTATTACAGATTAATACTATATTAATATATTACTATAATACTATATTACTTTAGCATACATCAAATGAAGAAGGTAACTGGAAATCGATTATCTTCTTAGCATATTAATTAAATTTAATAAGTGTTTTTGTATTTGTCGAGTTATTAAATATTGACTTAAACTAGCTAAGAACCATAATTGTAAAATCTGATGCTTTACACGTTTTAAATAATATAAAATCAATTTTAACTCAAATGAGACAGTAAAGTATTATATAGTATTCAATGAAGAATGCCAAACTGAATACAGAAAAAATTTATTACATTTATTTGCTCATCGTATTCATTTTCAAAGTTACAATTATATATATTGTTATTGCAATAAATCGCTTGAAACTGTGGTCCAGGAGCCGAAGCTGCCTACGATTGCTTTTTAATTTATATTTGCTCTAAATAACTGGACTTCAATCATCAGCTCCATCAGTCTAATTTATCACTCCGAGACGTTCCTAACAACCCAGCAGTCATCGTCAGTCTATTTAAGTGGTTAGGGTACGTTTCGACTGCTTTTGTGATAACTATAATAACACCAGCAATTCCTCTCGACGCTAGACGAAACAAAGGTACAGAAAACGTTTTTACTGGCTTGTTGCGTGTGTGGACCTTCTAGTTATTCTTTATATAAGGCACAAATGCGTATCCGTTGATTACGAGGGCACTGAATTTCTCACAGGATTCCAAAAGGAATGCGTCATTTTATAAATTGTTTTGCGAAAAATCGCTTGAAACTGTGGTCCAGGAGCCAAAGCTGGCTACGATTGATTTTTAATCCATATTTGCTGCTAAATAACTGGACTTCGATCATCAGCTCCATCAGTCTAATGTATCACTCCGGGACTTTCCTAACAACCCAGCAGTCATCGTCAGTCTATTTAAGTGGTTAGGGTACGTTTCGACTGCTTTTGTGATAACTATAAAGACACCAGCAATTCCTCACGATGCTATACGAAACTCAGGTGCAGAAGCGTTTTTACTGGCTTGTTGCGTGTGTGGACCTTCTAGTTATTCTTTATATAAGGCACAAATGCGTATCCGTTGATTACGAGGGCACTGAATTTCTCACAAGATTCCAAAGGGAATGCGTCATTTTATAAATTGTTTTAGCGAAAAATCGCTTGAAACTGTGGTCAGGAGCCGAAGCTGCCTACGATTGTTTTTTAATCCATATTTGCTCTAAATAACTGGACTTCGATCATCAGCTCCATCAGTCTAATGTATCACTCCGGGACGTTCCTAACAACCCAGCAGTCATCGTCAGTCTATTTAAGTGGTTAGGGTACGTTTCGACTGCTTTTGTGATAACTATAATAACACCAGCAATTCCTCTTGACGCTAGACAAAACAAATGTACAGAAAACATTTTTACTGGCTTGTTGCGTGTGTGGACCTTCTAGTTATTCTTTATATAAGGCACAAATGCGTATCCGTTGATTACGAGGGCACTGAATTTCTCACAAGATTCCAATAGGAATGCGTCATTTTATAAATTGTTTTAGCGAAAAATCGCTTGAAACTGGGGTCAGGAGCCGAAGCTGCCTACGATTGTTTTTTAATCCATATTTGCTCTAAATAACTGGACTTCGATCATCAGCTCCATCAGTCTAATGTATCACTCCGAGACGTTCCTAACCACCCAGCAGTCATCGTCAGTCGGATTTAAGTGGTTAGGGTACGTTTCGACTGCTTTTGTGATAACTATAATAACACCAGCAATTCCTCTCGACGCTAGACGTAACAAAGGTACAGAAAACGTTTTTACTGGCTTGTTGCGTGTGTGGACCTTCTAGTTATTCTTTATATAAGGCACAAATGCGTATCCGTTGATTACGAGGGCACTGAATTTCTCACAGGATTCCAGAAGGAATGCGTCATTTTATAAGTGACAGTGAAAGAAGGCATTTCCGACACGTTGCTTAAGCGTCTGAGGCTTTCGCTCCAGACCAGATCATTTGCTGTGCAAACCATCATTATCTACACGGCAGAGGTTGTAGCTGTCTGTTTGTTTAACTCGCCTAGAAGTGACATGGAACATAGAGTTTGTTGATCGAAGTCTGTTTCATTCGATAACTACATTAAATACATAACGAATTCCATTCGGAATCCTGGTCGTTGTTTTATGCCGCACAGTCGGACTTAACTTATATATGTCGAATCCTGTTCTGAATCCAAAATGTGAAGCGAACATAGAGCTACAACCTCTGCTGAGTAGATAAGGATTATCTGCACTGCAAATGATCAGGTTTAAAGTGAACGCCTCAGACGTTTAAGCAAGGTGTCGTAAATGCCTTCTTTTACTGGCACACAGGCAACTGAAACGACCATAGAGTACTTCATTCTACTGATGAATGTTACTGAGTACACCATTATTTCTATGCTGAAGTGGTCGTCTAGAAGTTAAATTGAGCTTGCAGTTCGTTGATCGAATTCAGTTTCAATCGGAAACTGCATTGAATACATAACGAATTTCGTTTGGAATCCTGGCGTTGATTCATGCAGCGCAGTCCGACTTTTAAATATACACAACTTTTATTTATATATACAACTTTTATATAGCAAAATGGTCAAACTATATTTTATAAGCGTATGAAATTAATAGGACATTATATTAAAAACTGTTAATTATTTATTTTATAGCATATTATTGAAGAAAATAAGTCAATATTAAATCAAAAACAATTTGAAAGAAAAGATTTTTCGATTAAATTGCTTACTTTCATGCACCCATTATGATTGAATAACGTATTACGATGAATTTGCAGCTACTGAATAATAATAAATAATAAATAATAAACAATTATATTATAATAATCTGTATAGATGCAATCTAAGAAGTCATTGTGATGAAAGAAATAAGAAAAATAGACTTAAAATATTAAAACATTTCTAAATAAATCATTTGTACAATAAATCAAAGATAAAAACATTATCAAACATAATTCAATTGAAAAAGTCTTAATTTTGATAAAATAAATGAACATATATGCACTCATAATCTAGAATTAATTGAAAAATGTGAATTAAGGAAAATACCATAAAAAATAAATACATTAAATACATTAAATGCATCAAAAATTAAAATTTGAAACAAATATATATTTGATAAAATTAAATGAAAATAACGAAATTATTAAAGAAAATATCAACGTAATAAAGATATGTGCTCAGAACTTACTAAATTATAGAATAACTATATAATAACAACTATTGATAAAGCTAGTAATAACTTGAGCCGCTTTATGCCAGTGGATTAAGTATTAAACTTACACCTATTGCCAATTGATCAGCTAGCATCAGCTGTAGGGATATTCTTTTTAAAGACTACGTCCCTTCGATGACCTTAACAGTGGATTATCCAATGGACGGATAGACGGAAGAGAATCATAGAGACCTGTTTCCTTACAGTAGCGATGTTGGATCATCAAAATATATTGGAAAGGAAGATAGCCGAACAAACAAACTCACTCCGAAGACTCTAACTGCAGATTGGACAATGAACGAAAAGGCGGAAGAGAGTATCGGAGACCTGTTTCCTTGCAGTAGCGATGTTGGATCATCAAAAGAAATCTGGAACAAGAGATAGCCGAAGGAACAAATTAAGACAATTAAAATGACTAGCAAAAAATTACAAAATATTAATTAAGTGTGAAAAACAATGGTCAACTCACCACTGACCGAAAGAGTTTTCATTGCCGGGTGCCCTGTGACCAGGCAGTTGTACAGAGACAGCGAAAGAGGCATCAACATCCATAGTGCACTAGCTTTTAATATAGGAACGTGGAATGTCATCTCGCTGGCGGGGAAGGAACCAGAATTAGTTGAAGAGATGGTTTGCTTCGGTCTAGAAATAGTCGGAGTGACTTCTCTTCATTATTCTGGAAATTGAACTAAACTTTTGGATCAAGGTTGGACCTTGAACTATTCAGGAGTTACCAACGGAAAGCGACGACATGCGGGTGTAGGTACACTTACAAGTCTTCGATTGTCGTTCGTGGTAGAGAGGTTTAACCCAGTGAAGGAAAGGCTGGCGTCTCTGAGATTTTTAGTCAAAGAGGGAAAGGGGATAACTGTTGTGTGTGCGTAGGCTCCCAACATTATCTCGGAATACGCAGCCTTCGTAGAAGATCTTCAGGCTCCCTTGATAGTACTCCTTTGGATATTCCCTTGTTCTATTGGGTGACTTAAATGATTAGATTGGTGGCGATAGTAGCACTTGGAAAGGAGTGTTGGGGAGGAATGGACTCGTTGATCTGAATGCGATTTGTGTCGAATTATTGCACTTTCGTTCTCGTGACAATTTGTGCATAACCAACACCATATTTATACATAAGGAGATTCATAGATGCACATGGCATCATGATTCTCTTAATCAAAGATCAATGATCGATTTTGTGATCATTTCATCTGATCTGCGACGTTATGTTCTGGACACTAGTGTGAAGATAGGGGCTAAGCGGTCAACCGATCACTACCTTATAGTTAGTAAACTTCGATGGCAGGATCGGATGCTAGGCAAGTCTGTTAAACCCAAACGTTGTGTGAGGGCGTACTAGGAGATGTTTTTGTCAAACAACGTTTTTCTGGCTACATCTGGGGGATTTCTCTCGGTTACCAGAAGAGTTGAAGAGCATTGATCAGAAATAGGAAATGTTCAGATCCTCGTTTGTCAAAGCAACTGCGAAAGTTGTGGCTCGAAGGCATTATGTGCTTGTCGCGGAGGAAATACTCGAACTGCTTATAGACACCAACAGTTAGAGATTTTGTCCAACAGAAGAAGCTGGCTTATAAGGCAACTTTGTCTTATAAATTAGTGGAAGTTGTAGACAAATACCAGAGGGCAAATAGAGCTTCAGCTCAAACAGTTACCGAAGCGAATAAGCCTGTTCGGGAAAGTTTTGATAGTACTTAGAACTTGATTATAGGTTAGCTTCGAAGATGTTCTGGAGGACGATCAGGAACCTTCTTGTTGGAAAGCAGAAAGCTCCTCAAACTGTCTATGACAAGTGGCCATTGCTGTTATTAAAAAAACTTCGTAATGGCAAGTCTTATGGAGTAGACGAGATTTGACCTGAAGCTTTAAAGTCTCTCGACGTTGTTGGCATGAAGTGGCTAACACATATCTTCAACGTTGCATTGAAGTCAGGCAAAGTTCCTAGTGAGTGGTGAACTGCGATGGTGGTATCGATCTTTAAGAAAGGTGACTGAAGATTGTATTCCAATTATCGGGGCATCACTCTTCTTAGCCAAACTGGTAAGCTATATGCTAGGATTCTAATCTTTTGCTAGGATTCTTTACTCTCTTAACTATCCTTGAACGCTCTCGGGAGTTCGCTCAATCGGTCTGCATGTGCTTTGTAGATTTGGAGAAGCCGTTCAACCGATATCCGCGAAAGAGGTTGTGGAGGTACTAAGGAATTATGGAGTACCACACTATCTTCGGTAGCTGTGGTTTCTCTGTAGAAACAAAGTATGAGTTATGTTCGTGTTCTAGGTAGGAAGTCTGAATCATTTCCAGTAGGCGTTGGGTTTCGTCAGGATTGTCCTTTGTCTCAACTTTTGTTGAGAAAAGTTGAGACAAAATGAACCTCATTTCGGCCGCCTCTACTTTCGGGTAGAGGCGGCCGAAATGAGGTTCATTCGCGGTGGCCGGTCTTAGCCTTAGAGATAAGGTTAAGAATTCGGTCATCCTAGTTGGACTCGGAGTATAGTCGCTTCTTCTCCACATCGAAGGAAGTCAGCTGAGGTGGCTAGGACACATTCTGAGGATGCCTAGGGATCGCCTTCATCGGAGGGTTTTCCAGGCCGGACTTTCTGGAAAGAGGCCTCGAGTTAGACCTCGATTTTTGTGGAGAGATCAAATCTCGAAACTGGCCGAAGACCGCCTCGGGATATCTGAAAGAAAACTCTGGTCTATAGCTCAGGATCGCGATGTCTGGAGTAGTTTGGTAATAGCTTTGTCTTGCGAAAAGCAAGACAAAGCTTATTTAAGCAATCACTTTGTTATTGTAGTAATAGCTTTGTCTTGCGAAAAGCAAGACAAAGCTTATTTAAGCAATCACTTTGTTGTTGTAGTAATAGCTTTGTCTTGCGAAAAGCAAGACAAAGCTTGTAAGCAATCACTTTGTTTGCTTACACAAGCAAACAAAGTGATTTAAATGTAAATGCAACAAATGAAAGGGTGATTTTGGAACCATTTATGTTCATTTATTTATGATCAAATAAATCAGCCCGACAATGAATGACCACATCTTGCTAATTTAAACAGAATATACCTTCTATATGTTTTTGCTGATTTTTCAGGTTGAATCAGATAATAAAACTATACTTATTTTATATTGGAATCCAAAATTAATTAAAAATCCAATAAAACCTAGGTTCATATGTAGTGCTTTTAAATGTACATTAAAACCACATTCTGTCTATATGAATAAAATACTTAAAGTAATTAAAAATATTGTAGGATAATCGAAATTAATATAATTTCGCGTATTTAACGCGAAATACAACGATATAATTTTATCACACGGATTAAGATATGTTTTCAAATTTGGAAAGATTATATATTTGATATAATTAAAAATAAAATGAAAATAACAAACAATTATAAAAGGAAAGATAAAATTAATAAAGATATGTATAAAGAACTTATTAAATTAAAGCATAACTATATAATAACAACTATTGATAAAGCTAGTAATAACTTTGTCTTCATATGCAAAAAGCTTTATTATGATATACTAATGAAAGAGGTTAATTCTAATGATTTAAATGTAAATCCAACATATGAACGTAGTGAGTTGAGTTTAGAAACAATTATTACAAGTCACTGTTCTATAATGGATAAAAAGGGTATAAAGGTTGAATTAGATAATAAAACTATACCTGTATTATATTGGAATCCAAAATTACATAAAAATCCAATAAAACTTAGGTTCATATGTAGTGCTTTTAAATGCACATTAAAACAGCTTTCTGTTTATATGAATAAAATAATTAAAGTAATTAAAGCACACTTTAAAAAATATTGCAAGGTAATCGAAATTAATACTGGTATAAAACACTATTTCAGTATTAATTCTACAAAAGAATTTTTAGAACAGACAAAAGGAATAAATTTTCAGAATATAAATACGTACGATTTTAGTACGCTTTATACAAATCTATATTTAGAGGTTATTAAAGATGCATTAGAAAAATTAATTAATCTTATATTTAGAAATAGATATGTTATAAGACTTAATTTATTATTAGATATTTCGATTCAGCAGTCTTTTCCAATGCAAAAATAGAAGAACAAAATAGAAGAATTATAGAAGAATTAATTTGTATATATGTTATAGCCCTATATGAATAAAATACTTAAAGTAATAAAAGCACACTTCAAAAAATATTGTAGGGTAATCGAAATTAATATTGGTATAAAAGCTATTTCATTATTAATTCTACAAAGAATTTTTAGAACAGACAAAAGGAATAAATTTTCAGAATTTTAGTACGTTTTATACCTGTCTAAATTTAGCAGATGCATTGGAAAAATTAATTAATCTTATATTCGGAAAAAGAAAAAATGTTTCGTAACTTTGTGATTATTTTGTGCATGATGCGTGCAAAAGGAAAGTAGTTGTTGAAGGTACCCTCATTCTTAATAAAACCAATATTAATGATAAAGAAGGTGTATATCTAGATATAAACATTAAATTAACATTAACTAAAACTACTATTAATTTATATCGTAAAGATGACATATTTAAATTTACAAGAAACATATTTTTGCATGAGCATTCATGCATACCATATAATATAAAATATAATGCATTAAATAATGAAATTTAATTTTTAATTAATTAAAAATTAATTACTCTTATATTTAGAAATAGATATACATATATATGCTATAATAACTATAACGCCTATCTAACAAAAATTTAACCATCAAGTAAATATAAATATATGGATAAAATTGAATTAATAGAATGCTAAAAAATTTTGATATAACAAAAATTGTCAAATAAAA
The DNA here is from genome assembly GCA_012934845.2 of Pomphorhynchus laevis. Taxonomy (NCBI): domain Eukaryota; kingdom Metazoa; phylum Acanthocephala; class Palaeacanthocephala; order Echinorhynchida; family Pomphorhynchidae; genus Pomphorhynchus; species Pomphorhynchus laevis. The sequence continues at coordinate 20,636 of WNNJ02002767.1, forward strand.
GGTTTTCCGATGGAAGAAAATTTAAATTTATTTATAAAATAAAATAAAATTTATTTAATTTTATTAAATTTGATCTAATCATTTCGAATAGATCAAAATTTTATGGCTACTTATTAAAATCTGTTCCTTAGAGAAATATGTCCCAAAAGTTGTATTTCAAAGGAATAAAATGGAAACAAATAGTCTCAAATTGGTTATACAAGTCAATATTGATATATTAAAACTAATATTTCATTATTTTTTGAGATATGGCAACTATTTTTTTTCTTAGAAGTCATTTTTAAGTAAAAACTTAAACATAACATTCTTGATAAATAATGTCATTTTATATTTCGTCAATCACATATTGGCAGTAATCGAGTTATGACAATCAAACAAAAAAACAAATTATTTTAATTGCATTGCTTAGTGTTGCACTTGAAAATGTATACAAAAATATGCCGACGGAAAAATTGATTTGAATCACTGATCACTGAAGTCATTAATTAATGTTGAAGCAACCTTAATATGAAATACATACAGTTTATTTATTAAATCAATCAGTGAATCATGCGATGCAGTGGAGTATAATTCAACAGTTCTTGCGAAGAGTGCACAACTTTTTATTATAAATGAAATTAATAAAATGTTATATGGAATATTTTATACCAGAAAAAGAGTAAGAGTTTTTAAATTTTAAGATTAGGTTTTAAAATAAATTTTAAACTAATTTGATAACGACTGATTAAACGAAAGTTAATGTTAATGTTAAAACTTACTTTCAAGATAATGCATTTTATATTTCAAGATTATATTTTAATTTTCCGAAAGGAAGTTAAACAAATGTCACTTTCTTTCAGACTTAATTACTAAATCGTGTAAAGTATTAAGAATATTAAAAAAAGTAAACGTATATAAAAGTATTTTATATCTTTAAGCTTCTTGTTTTGAGTCAGCACTTACGTAAAACTATCTAAAATTACTTATCTAAAACTGACAGACCTTTTTAAATTTAGTTTTTTCCTAATTTTTTATTTTATGCCTTTTATCATTAGTTTTTCTAAAGACAAAATCGCGCAATGTTTTGATTATTTTGTGAGCTTTTTGTATTCCATTTACTCGATGAAATTGCTTATCTTATTCTTCTGGTTTTTTCAATTTACAACAAGAAAGATTTGGCCTTTTTTATAGATAATGATTTTGGATTTGCAAAATTTACAAATCTTTAGCAAATCTCAAAACATCTATAATTAAATTATGTGACTTTTTTAAAATTTGTAAAAATGTAAACAACGTTAAGGATGACATAGTTTTTGTCAATGATTTATTTCATTGGAATGATGTTTTGGATTATGTCAAAAATCCAACTTATGTGGAATAATGCCAATAATGTATTTCAATGGATATGCATCATTTACATGTATTTAGCCTCGTTGATATGTTGGATGAATAGGGACTGAAGCACAATAGCAAAGCAGCTCCTTGTGATTACCTAATACAATATTTGAATGTCGTAATATTCATCGGTACATAAAAATATTGAGTTATAAAAATGATTTTTAAAATAAATATTTAATTTTTAAGTATCCAGGAGCAATCAGATATTGTTGAACGAATACTAAAGTTTTTTTGATATTTAGCTAGTAACTACTAGCATTTTCCGAAAATAACATAAAAAATGTGTTAATTTCTGAAGATTTGTTAATCTCTGAAGATGTGTTAATCTCTGAAGATGTTAAATAATAAAAAATGAAATTTTCATATTTCAATATATAAAAAAATGTTTTTTTATATCCAGGACCAATCAGGTATAGTTGAACGACAAAAAAATATTTTTATATTTCCCTAGTAACTACTAGCATCTTCAGAAATTTATTTAAAAATGAAAAAGAAAAACATCACATAAGTAAAGATTCTTGTCGGTTTGTACATTGATTATAGCATCAACCGACAAGAAACTATTTATGTGATTTTTTATTCATTTTTTTTTTGCTTTTTCGTGTTAATTACTGAAGATGCTAGTAGGTACTAGCGAAATATCAAAATAATTTTTGTTATCGTTTAACAATAACTGCTTGTTCATAGATATTTAAATTGTTATTTTAATCACAAACGCAGGTTCAAAATTTATGACCTATATTATAGGTCACTCAATTAATTATTCACAAAATAATCGATTGAACAACAATCGAAAGAGAGGATACTCTAAGATGACATAGTTGTGTATATGATAGGATGCCAATTGACAATATAAAATGTAAATAAGGCGAAGAGACTATTTTTTATTATAAATTTCGATTCATTATTTTATTGGCACGTGGGCACATCAGTATCAAGGATTATTCAATTGTCATTACATATCTTTAAACGAAAGACAATCTAATGATTGTTTTTCATTTAAAGATATAACTGATCACAACATGAAAGAGGATACTCTTCGCCGATACAGCCGATAAGAAAGTAGCAAACAGCAATACAAAACAGCGTTCAAGTAGTACGCACTTCTCTATTCTTGCCGACGACTTCTATATCATCCTCTACAATCCTCACGCCCTCAGGTTCAGGAAGATCTGAGCCCCAGGCCGTACCAGCGCGTCGACTTCCGACTGAACCATTCGAAATATCTCATCCCGTAAGAGTCCAGTCAAGACGAACTATGATCGGTAATTTCGAGATGAGTAGCTTGAGAAACTTTAGTCTTGGCTCTGGGATACGTCCTATAGAGAAGAGGTCTAATCCCAAGATAACCCAAGTACCCCCAATGACGTACTTGAGTTTTCCCATTCAATGACAGAGCCCACCTAGCACTCTAAAGGACACGTTTAAGTCTATCCAGGTCAGCTTTCGCCGATCAATTCACCGTAACGGTGAACCACATATATTTTACTCGACTCGTGAATATGGGTAGTGTTTGATGCTGAAAATGGAGGATGGTGCAGAGAGTAATAGTCTCTTAAGTGTCTTTTTGGTGGCTGGGGCGCCATGAAAGACGACTACCTGCGATTTCTCGGAGTTTAAAATAAGATCGGATGGAAGTAAGTGATCTTTTAGTCTTAAGAAGAAACAGCTGATGTCCGAGACTACATTTTACACCTACGTCCTGTAAACAGGGATGTGGTATCATCAGTGTATATCATAATATGATGATCAAATGCCTTGAAAAGAACAATGGAGATAGCAAGATACCTCGCTACCCTGCCTTGTTTACTAATAATTTCTTACCCTTTTTAGATATATTGATGGATCGAGGCTGGAAAATGGAGGAGAGTGCTAGTTTCATAAGTTTCTTTTTAGTGACAGGGGCACTATGAAAGACTACCACCTGCGATTTATTAGAGTTTAAAATAAGATTGAATGTGGGTAACTGATCTTTTAATCTTAGAAATAAACGGATGATGTCCGAGACTACATCTTTGCACCTGCGTTTAAAAAACATGGATGTGGTATCGTCAGTGTATACCACGAAATGTTCACGTTTAAAAGCTTTGAAGAGAACAATGTAGCCAGTAAGATATAAGAAAGGAGAAAGTGGGGAGCCTTGATGCACATATGTAATCGGGTGGAACTGGAATGCATTAGGGTCGTCTTCATAATAAAACCGCTTTGTGTACACGAAAATCTACTCCCTCTTAACAATTCTCGTAGGCAATCCGAAGGAACTGAGAAAATAGATAACGAAGGGAATGGAGATACGGTCAAATGCACAAGATAATTCAAAAAACAGCCACGGCAAGCTGATGACTGTTATCTTGACAAAACTGATGCACTTCACGAATTGCTGAACGGACCGAGCGACCTTTGAAAAACCCATGAAAACTCGGTAGGATCATATTACGCCTACTTAAATGATCGCCGATTATACGCGCAAGTGCATGTTCGTAGATGGAAACGAGAGAACTTTTAATTGAAATGGGCCGCAGGTCTTTAGGACAAGAAACCAGATTTCGAATGGTGAGGCTAAAATCATTGCGACGGACACTTCTCTTCTGTGATCGGCTGTCAAAAGCTGACAAATTCGAGAAGAGGATAGTGGAGCGACGGTTCTGCAGGTGCCCGAAAGTAGGCCCCAGGAGTAAATGATATCCGTAACGGATAAGTTCCTACTCTTAAAGTCACCCCAAGGCGGGATCGGCTTGGGATAAAGCGTGGTTTTATAATTATGAGGGCTAGTAAATTCTCCATAACTCTATCAAGGCCTACGCTATCAATCCAACCCGATGCCCACTTCCGCCAGCAGACAAACTTCTCCTTCTTGAATATCTTCCAGAATGAAGCCTGAGTGAGACTAAGACGAGCAATACTCGTCCTGTACCTTTTTATCTGAAGCCTATATCTAGAACTCCAGTGTTCATTCGAGAAAACCTGCCTTAAGGAAGCAGCGAGATTAGGAAAGTGTAGTATTTTTGTAATAACCTTAAGTTTTGTAGGAGTGAGACTGTAAATGCGACCTTTATAGGTAGTCGAAAGTATACCGGTAGCTTGCGAAGATAGGTAGAAATTAAATTCAGTCAAGCTCTCATTCCCAATCTGGGGGAAGAGTTCGATTGCTGCCTAAAAGAAGGATACTCTAATAGGATCAAAGTAAAACCTCCTTCTAAGCAACGTTGCTTCCTGTAGCTGCCAGCGTATTAGATCATGAGAGGTGGTCAGTTGTTGGCATGACTGCTCAGTGCAGATGAGATTTAACAACCAAGTGTCGAGGAGTGAGTTCGTTGTTGAGCAATGAAAGGTATGGATAGGTGTTTAGTGGATAAGATAATCATTCCTGCCTCTGCAGAGTAATGCATTAATCCAACGACCAGTTCTGTCGTTAAGTCACCGAGTAGCATGTCGTAGCCACTACTTAAAATACGATCAAGAATGTCACGGTTCTTGTGAAAATCCCCCGGTCGAATGCAGATATTGGCTAGGCTGATGCGTTTACCGTTATTGACAAGTGCTATAACTAATTAAGACATGGCTGGACACGAGAAGTTGAGTAAGATGGAGGACCTTAATGAGCATTTAACTAGGGTTAAAATACCTTGAGATAAAGAGGAGTGGGGAAAGGTTATGGACAGAGTGAAGTGTGTATAGATATGCTGTGGGATCAATCGAGTAATGTCCTGGGGTAGACAGATAGATCGAGTCACCTGAAGGACTATAACATCTGCATCTCTACCGGATAGAAGCCTAAGGGAGGAAGCACCTTATGAATTCCACTGAAGGATATTCAGTGAACAATGCTCTTGAGTACTTCCTCAAGAAGTACTCAAGAGCCTCCCATCCCGAAGTGGGACGCCTCCCGTTTAGTCGGAACCAGAGGCGGAAAGGTCGCTTATTCCACAACCTGTTTCTACAGGTGAAGACATTCGCGCGCTGGCGTTATCTTCATTTTTCTCGGTACTGGCTACAGCCCATATTAAGTTCTTGCATGCTAACTTAATTGGGGCTATATTCTGCAATTGGTTACCTTCAATGCTGGAGGTGAGAGGAAGGACTCTGCCAGTTGACTCATTTGAAATTATTAATCAAATTCTCAAGGTGTGCTATTGAAGCCTGATGTTTCCCATCTAAGAGTTTGATGATTTCTGAATCAGACAGCCTGTCTTCTGTGACGGACGAGACAGCCTCTACAAAAGTCGTCGGTTTAGGTTTCACGCACCGTTGTCTCTTATGGTAGGCTTTAAAAATTTTACATTTTTCAGACCACGCGGGGTGCTCACCCCCGCAGTTAGAGCAGTTTGGATTATCTACGCATTTTTCTGGATGATTAGGAGAAGTCCCGCACACTCCGCCCGTCTGGTGGAGGAACAACCCGACCACCAATGCCCCCACTGGTGAAACTTGATAAAGTGGGGATAGGTTAAAGAGTCGGTCTCCACTAATGAAAATTCCAAGTTGAAGGGGTTGGAAGACGAGATTGACAGTTTATGTGCAACATCCAGCGGAGAATTGCAGAACACAACCTTTTTTGGGGAATCTTTTTTTACCGATTATGGAACGGATGCTAAAGATATTGTACTCTCTTTTTTACACCGATACATCTTCGTCAGCGAGGAAGGCTGGCATGTTGTTAATTTTTAACGTAGCAATGATCGGTTAGATGTAATAGTAGCAATTTTCGAATGCGTATCATTGAAATATTTGATATACTCATTGGCTAAATGCGGGGTTGGGAAAGATATTTTAATTTCTGTCTCATAATATTTAATACAGTTGAACCAAATTTTCTTTTTGAAAAGATCGGTAAATCCTTTTAGAAAGGTATTTAAAAGGCTTTGCCTTTCCAGAGGCTCTAGTAGTTTAATAACCACTAAGTTAACTAATATTGGTAACGGAGGAAGTTCCTCTCAGGAATGACTTCAGAAGTTAAAAAACATACCTTATTTTCTTCATTTGATGGAAAAATCGTTTTACTGAAAACCTTTGATCCCTTCGTCATCACTTTTTCACTCGCCTGCATTCTTCGGAAAATATATAGTGTACCATATATAATATGGTCTTAACAGATATGGACATTTTAATTTTACATTAATTCTAGCATCAATGTTCAAACCGACAAGAAACTATTTATGTATTTTTTTTACTTTTATGCTAATTTCTGAAATGCTAATAGTTTCTAGCGAAATATCAAAATAATCTGTGTTGTCGATCAACTATAACTGATTGTTCCTGGATATTTAAAAATTTAAAATACAGAGCAAAATGAATTTATTTCTAATAAATATTATATATGAAATTATTTTTAAACCGTGTGTGCGAATAGTAACACAAAATGCTTAATGGCTAGTAAATGCTGATGGCTAGTAAATAAAAAGATTGTCAAATTACATTCTAAATTGAAAATGAACCCGAATAATATCGAGCAATTTTTGTAACATATTTTCTCTTATATAAAGGTCGTTTTGGCCGGCATAAAATGTCATTTTTAAATTGTCAAAACAACGACGATATACACATTCAGTAAAATGCATTAATTTCTTTACAGTGATACTTGATGTATGCTGCATCAATTTATAGTATCTAAAGAACCGAATCTACTTTGCAAAGAGGTAAACCCATAATTTAAAACATTTAAGTTTACGTTGCAAATCGATTATTGACATTGATTGTTGGCATTTGAACATACTATTTAGCTTCATATGAAATGACATAAAATATAAGAGTTAATTTCTTGTTCGCAATTGTCTTTTGTACCAACGCCATAAGTAAGATTTTAATGCATTCATAAAATATTAAAGGGAATATCGCATGTTCTTAAAATGTTGCATCGAGAGCGAACTCACTCTAGGTTTAACTAATACGTAAAATGCTTTTTTCTTGAAAGCCAGATCATAAATCACAGAAAATTTTTTTATTTTATTTTGAAGCAAATTAAACGACATAACTTTATGTGTTCATAAAATCCTCGGTTTGTATATTGCACACACAGTCTATAAAAATTTCCACTGAAAATCATTAAAAGATTTTGCAGAATAACTTTTTATTTTTAAAACTGTTGAGCAAAATTTGATCACTTAATGTCAATCTTTTCAGATATCTAAGATATTAAATCTTTTCAGATCTTTTGTTCTTTTGATTGTTTAAACAAAATCTTCTCGAAACTTATGAACAATTTTTAATATAAAATTATCCAGAATATTGGAAAATATTGAGATCAAGCGATCAAAATTCAAAATAACAAAATGAATAAACATCAATTATTTTTAATAATTTTTATTGCAGTAATTACAAATATATTATAGATTGATTTTTAATCTACAAAGTATCTGTAAAGTATTAATAAATAAAGTATTTTTAATCTATAAAGTATCTCTTTTTCATCTATAAAGTATTGTTAATCGATATATAATAAAATAATAAATCTATTATTGTAAATTAAATTATTATTAATAATGATTATTAATAATTATTATAATTATGTATAATTACGGGGTAAAAATTATCATAATTTTTACCCCATGCCGAGAGGCGCAGTGGGTTCAATAACACCTCTTCATTAATATTACTATTATATAATAATAGTAATATAATAGTAATAATATAATATTAATAATATAATAGTAAAAATATAATAATATAATATTATTATATTGCTATTTATTATTATAATTATTAATTCAAATTAATTAATCTATTGTTTATCTATAATTTATAATTTATCTATAATTTATTTTTTACTTTTATTATTTACTTTTATTAGTACGAAATAATTTTGTTTAATTGGAGAAATAAAATGTTGCTAATTATAGCCTCATTTATGAATAAGCTGCAGTTATAAATATTGCGATATGCGAATAAAAATACTATTTACAGATATTATATAGTTTATGTTTAAAGATGTACTCCGAAGATTTTATTTACAAATAGCTATTAGCTTACAAGCGCTTATATAATAATATTTATAACAATAATAATTTTAACAAAGAGGTATATTTATTATATAAGTATATTCTTTATAATATTGTTATTTTTCTAAAAGAAAATTTAATATTACAAAATGATAAAAGTTTAATTCTTACAAATAAGTATAAATTTAAAGACTAATAATATTTCTTGAATATCACTTTTTAGAAGAATACTATTATTTTTTAGTAAATTACAAATAGAAGAATAACGCCAGATTTGAAATACACAATTCTTCCTGATTAGTTACAGCCTTATTTCATGCATTCATTTGCTGCAGTAAACGATTAACAAAATCGTTTAATTGTACTGCTCCATTCAAGCAGATATTGAAAAGATCACGAACATTTGCTTAGTATAATGCTTAGAAATTTTCTGCAAAATTAAGTGATCTTAAGCATGATAAATCCTAAATCATTAAATTTTATCAGCTGCTTTAAATGCTAACTACAATATATTAAATTTAAAAAATTTATTATAGAATTAATTGTGAGTACAGAGTGCGAAAATTGTTTACATAAGTAAATAAATGCAATGTTTTATTTTCAATTTGTTCAATTTTTAATGTTATAGTGTTAATGTTAAATTGTTAGCCTGGAAGAATTTAACACATTTGCTATTTACATGCATTTTTATACAAAATTTTAAAATCTATATTTTATTTGCTACTCTAATTAACAAATACAACTCTAAGAAATATTTCATTACAAAAAAATATTTAAAATTATATAATTATAGTGTAATTTTACGCTGAAATAAAGTTTGTCTATAATAATAAATTTAAAAATTTTCTTTAAAATATTTGAAATATCATTGCTCAGTCATTAACTAATATTCGGAATTCTTATTTGTAATCTATAATGCATTTGTGGATATCATAGTACATATTCTGCAATGTAGTTGATAATACGGAATGTACCAAAATAAATATAATTTTTATGCGATTTTTAATTTCAAATAATTGCAAAAGTCATTTAGCCAGTATTTTGAATGATTTCATACTTTAATTTAATACTCGTGAAACTTGCCTATAAAGTTTCTTAATTGTGGTTAGATTTTAATTAGAAATATTAATTACGAATTTTGAGGCAATTCTTTTGAATAATTGGCATGTATCTTTAACATACATGATGATTATTGTTGAAAAATAAATAAAACAATAATTTAAGCTACAATTTTAGATCCTAAAAAATATTTAATTAATAATTATTAATGTTTAATAGTAGTTTATAGTTTTTATAAAGAAATGATGAAATGTTACAGCTTAAGTTTTGTTATACCTCGAGATAATGAATTTTGATAATTTTAATAAATATTTTATAAACAACTACACTACACTTATTGACGTCATATATTGCATTTTTAACGCTAGAAAATGAACCTTACTGGACACATTCGACGTTATTTTAAATAGCTACAACTGGTTAGCCTTTTTGAACTAAAAATGACTCTTAAAATTCAAAATATTAGCTGACACTGAGAAAATTATATCTATTGAACTACTGATTAAAGTAGTTACATCTATCAGCATATTAAAGTTACAATTGTCAAAAATAACTGCAACATTGTGTAATTTGAAACCAATTTCGAAAAATTTTATTACATCGCAGGATCCCTCGAGTTGCTTTTACCAAACACCAAGAAGATCACAATATAAGATTGCTACAAGCATAACGTGATAACAGTTGTCTTTTCAGTACTGTCTCTTAGCTTGGAAATATAATTTCGCAGAATATCTGTCTAATCGATGTTTGCATTACTTGTTTTGACTAGGTATCAATGTAATACTATAAAATACTGCTATTTGTATTTTGTTACAACCTGATTTAATTAAGTATTAGCAATCGCAATGCCTAGAAATATACTCTTTAAACAATTCCCCTATCCTATTTACAATAAGTTCGAAAGAAACTCCTCAACAATGTCTTTCATTATCATAAAATCGTTTTGAATATCTGTAAATTATAGATATGGTTTCGACAAAAGCAGAGCGTTATGATTCTGTACGTTTTTGACAACTTTGAGATTTCTTTTACATTCATTCTTACGTACATATACAAGTTTATAGAGGCCATGCATAAAGCTCTTCGACAATAATTGTATCAAAATACAACATTTGGTTTGTTACCGAAATGCAATATTGACAGCTTAATGTGCTCTGCGGTACTGCAGCTTTGCTTTTTTAGCGTATTATGTATAATGTGAGTCAAGAAATAAAATGGGGTCTCATTTTATTTATTGACTCATATTAAATAAATAATTAAATAAATCTAAATATAATCTAAAATTATTTTAAGGTTATGAACGATCAAAAACAACTGATGTTCCAAATTGTTTCAATCGATATACCAGTTGTTATTAATGTAGGCTATATGTACTACAATAAAAACATTAAAATAGTAGAATAGAACAGATAAAATCATCCTAAGCATATATATGTTTGTTTAACGATCAACATTATGTTTATGCCGATCTATTTATATGCCATCTTAATGCAAGATTTTAATTTCGGCATCTGTGGTTTAAAATAATTACATTTAGATTAAATAGCATCTAATATTATTGTCAAGACAAAAAATTGAATTTAAAGTGAAATAATAATTAATTTAATATAGAGAAAATATAATGCATTAAATGTATTTTAATTAATGATTTTATGAAAATAATTGTATATAACAACTAATTACGACACTATATATATGGCTTAATTATGACGAGATATATATTATTGCTCGAGATTGAGAATATCAATTCTTTCCATATGTTTGGGTTAGTTTTTGAATCGAGCATATTCTTCAGCCTGCAAACTCTTGTCACTCCTAGACGGTCATGTGATAGCCGGCAGTCATCGTCAGTAAGATGAACTCTCACACGCCGTTTCGGCTGCCTCTGTGACATTGAAAAAATGCATTTCTATGTAAAAATACAAATACATTTCCACGCAAATGTAAAAATACATTTCCATTTGCAGGGTGAAGAATATGCTCGAATCAAAAACTTACCCAAACATATGGAAAGAATTGCTATTTGCAATCTCGAGCAATATCGATTTAAACAAAACTTTAAGATTACACAGAAAGAATTGATTTATTCAATCTCGGTTTCTTACAGTCAAGCATCAGTAAGTTTATCCTCTGGTTGTTAATGATGGTCTACATTGCAAATTGTAAGATTTAAGAGCTAACTCCACCCACAATTTCAGCTAAATGTCGGAAATGTATTTTTACAATGTCACAGAGGCAGCCGCAACGGCGTATAAAGTTCATATTACTGACGATGGCTGCCGGCTATCACATGACCGTCTAGGAGTAACGAGAGTTTGCAAGCTGGAGAATATGCTTGATTCAAACACCTACCCATATATATGTATATTGTTTCGTGTAGGATCATGAAGATCGATTGAAATCGGGACTGGTGATCCTTTGATGGATGCTTATTTATGTATTGAATAGTTGTATTGAATATATATAGAAAGTATCAATAGGGTTATTTGAACCACAGCTTGGGATCTTTGTTTCTGTCGGATTCATAAATATATCAAAATAGGTAATATTCTACAATACTGTAGAATATTGTATTGTGCTACTGACGAAGGGGTAACCCGAAAACGTTTTTAAATAAAATTACAAAGGAAGCTTGGTTTAATTTTATATACTTACCTATTTATATATAACTGTTTTCCTCAAAACGAGCTGTAAACACCAGGCAGCATTCTATAAAACCCCATCAGACTAAGAAATAGAAACGAATAATTCTTGAAATATTCAAAGTGGTTCGTATGCCATACATCCTATGTGTGACGATAAATTTTCAAAACAGCAGTCGCGTTTCGCTCAAGCGGAGGTCATCAGTACTATGACCACAATAGTCATCCATAAACACCTTAACACACGCTTAAACAGTGTTTAAGGCTCGAAAAACAGAACTACCCTTTTATCTGAATCATCACAGAGAATTTAGCTTGGGCTCTGTGCATGGTAATGTGTATTGCTGTTAATCCATGTATTAGGCACTATTTTCTTTTTAACTGAAAACAGTTTTACAGATACACATTTAAGTATACAAATATATAAAAGATAATTTGTTGTTACATCTGCCATGGGACTCACACCGGTATACTTATAAATAAATCACTATGCTTTCCTGACGGGGATGCATAAGCAACAGGCATCATTATATATATCGTCATCAAACCAGATATAGAACAGAATTATTCTGCAATATTCAAAGTCGCTACGCATGCCCAGTCATCCTGTGTGTGACCACAAACTTTCAAAACGTCAAACGCGTTCCGCTCTAACGGAGTTCACCAGTACCGTGATCACAATAATCATGATTTGGCACCTTTACACACGCTTAAACAGTGTTTAAAGCTCGAAAAGCAGAATAACCCTTAATCTGAATCATCAGATGTAATTTAGCAAAAGCTCTGTGCATGGCAGCGCGTATTGCAATTTAACCATGCATCAGGCACTAAATTCCTTTTAATAGAAATGCTGTTTTACAGGGACACTTTAAAGTGTACAAATATATGAAGTGTAATTTGTTGTTACACCTACCCTGGGACACACACCGATACTCACAAATAAATCCATGTTTTCCCTATAAGGAAACATTGTGGTCACTATACTGATATACTCCGTTAGAGCAAAACGCTTCTGCATTTGTTAAAGTGTGTCGTCACATATAGGATAATAATTCCTTTATTTAATAACAAACAACTATATTAGCTTGTAAAATGTGCATGCATTAAAAATTAATATCATAAGAGATATTTCAAAATCAAAAAGAAGAGAAAAAAGAATAATGTTACAATATTCAGTTCAGAAAACGAACAGCAGAGGGGAACGCTTTTTTGATTTTTCCGTTCGAATAAATGGTACCTCCAGTCTTCTTTTATGTCTTAAGTTATGATTGAAAGCTTTTTATTCCAAAAACTCAATTATAAGCTCATAATTTAGTAAAAACACCGCTTTATTAATGAGTATGTATGAGAAGATTAGTTCCATTGGTACAAAAGGGACACCGATAATCTTGCTAGTGTATCCTCGATAAGTTAATTTGTAGCGACTTTGAATATTGCAAGAATAATTCGGTCCTATTTATTAGTTTGATGTGTGTATTTAGAATGCTGCCTTGTGTATAAATCTTTATGCGGGGAAACAGTGATTTATTTATGAGTGATTATTAACAGTGATTTATTTATTTACACTTGACCAGGGACACCGGTAAGTGTCCCTGGTCAGGTGTAACAACAAATTATATATAGTAAAAAATAATGCTAGTTTTTGCCGATAGAGTCTTATGACCGAAATATAAATAATCTATCATATAAAAAATATTATATAAATATATTTAATGTACATTATAAATAAATATAATATTTATATTTATAAATATTATATATATTATAATATTATTTTTTAATTATTATTTAAAAATAAAGTATGATGAATAAATATGAAATCATTAATGACTTAACAATAGTTATTAGCGAAATATTCATTTTAAATAATTTAATTCTGTTGTAGATCAAATATTTAATACACTTTGAATAAACACTTAATGGAGCTTTATTTACATGCTGTATTTTGTCTTGAAATATTTCAAATAGGATGCCAGGCATGATAAAAAGGCTAAACATGATCATTTTGGATTAAATGATCATGATTATTGCCATTAAATTTTGATGTGTCGTTTTTTTATTTTATGAAACTGTAACTTGATGATAATAAACTGTAAACTGGGAATAACAGCAAATTTTTTTAATGGCATTCGTACCTAAATGTTCAAGTGTATTTATATTTACAAAATCTACTAATTTCGTCAATTAAACTGAAACCTATTATGTCTAAAAACCCGAAACATTTTTGCCCTTATTTCTCATTCACAATCCTCTTTGTTATCGTTTACAATAAAATTGTGAATTAATGTGATAAAACATGCGGAGAATTTATTAAATTTTTTATTAAAATTTATAAACAATAACAACACATTTATATTTACAACACACTTATGACTATTTTTATTTTAGATATTAATCATTTCTATTATATATTTTTCATCCTTATCAATTAAAAGTTTAGAATGAGTAGGACCACTTGAAATTGGCATTGAAGGTTACTTGTGCAAGGGTAATTCTCGCAGTTATTTTTTTATATTTGAACAAAATTACGTGTAGAGTTGATCTTTCAAGTTACAGTTGTATATTTACGAAAAGCGCTATTATATTCATTCATTTAATGCGAAAACTATAATCTATAACTGAGTTAGCACGATGCAATTCTATTAATGATAGCTTTTAAATATAACGTTTAGATTATCGACGAACACCGGTATTGAAATTTAACGGCCTAGAAGCTAAAAGAATATTTATTACGAAGAAAGCCACAAGCCTTCTAGTCATAGCTGTAAGTTGGCGCCATTTTGAATATGTAATTTTAATACATTTAAATCGTTATCTTAATGCTATTGCAGAGGATTTTTATCTCTCAAAGATAATAATATCCGTTAGTTAAATAATATTATTCGAAAGTAAATGAAGGTATTGAGTTTCTACTTCGCTATTATACAAAGAGTACGCAAAATTTTATATTTAATATTTAAAGGGTACATTTTAAATCTATTATTATAATTAGCGAATGAACAAAAACTCATCAATAAAAATCCCCAAACAACCTGTTTTGTAGGGTTTATTTTAATAAATCCCAATATTTAATAAAATGTATTAATTTTTAAAACAGTTTAATATTTCATTTAATCAAATGTTACATTTAAGTTGAATTTGTAGCAATTAATTCAAAATGTTCAGTTAATTCGACTTTGATCAAAATAAAATTAACTCCATAGAGCTTAATGTGCAAACAAATAAGAAAGATGCAGTTCATCTCCGTGTGTACCATTTCCTAATCGTAGGCTTTTCTATATATCGAAGACTGAAATCGGTTTTAGGATCCAAAAAATATAAAGCGATTTTCCTGCTGGCTAGGTAGCTGGTTAGACCACAAAAATCGAAAAAAATAAAGAACAAAAAATCAAATTCTTATCTCAGTTTTCTTCTCCGATGATACCATTGCTTCCACCACTCATTAAAGAATTTATATGATATGATGATATAAACAACTTATTTACACAACTTATAGCTTTCTCGGTGAAAATGTGTGTACTTCATTAGGCAATATCGAAAAACATATTGGAGTGAGAAAGTAAATGTGTTACTCATTCGATAATGTATAAAAAGTATATAGGTAGCTGATTAGACCACAAAAAGGAAAAAAATAAAGAATAAAAAATCAAATTCTTATCTCAGTTTTCTTCTCCGATGATACCATTGCTTCCACCAGTCATTTAATCTACACATTTTCTTTGTCCGTTTATGTCCTTAGCCTCCAGGAGCTATGATGCTGTGACCACTACAAATATTCATACTTGTGGATAAATGCTTGTTGATAATGGATTGCGTCATAATCCATTGACCAGTTTCGGAAACATACATCATCGTACAACGCACAATGAATGTATAAAAAGTATATCTTATTTTATAGGAGAAATTGTGTGTTCTAATAATCATAGAAATTTATTAAGTCTATTTATGTATAATGTACTAAGAAAAAATATCAAATGAAAAATATAGAATTATCTACAATGTAACCGTTTCAACAACCCCACAGAACTTTGCCGATTAACTCTTTTATTGATTAATTCTTAACTTTAATTTCTTCAATTAAGCTTTTGAATTTTATATATTTTTTAATTGTAATCAATAATTTGCTAAGTAATTTATTAAACAATACATCTTTAAGTAAAATCGTCTACTTTTAAGTTGTATCTTCACAATATTTCATCTATTGTTCGTAAAATGATTTTTAATTATTACATTATTTTTACTTTCTCAGTGAAGATGTGTGCACTTCTTTAGGCAATATTGAAAAACATTAAAGTGAAAACGTAAATGTGTTGCTCATTCGATATTGTTAGTTGAAACGTTTTACCATAATATCATTACTATGAAGATGAAACAACTAATATTTCTCCATCATTCATATTTTCGGTTCATTGAACTTAATCAGATCGGTTTCATACCGATATTTAGTTTCTATTCAACTTTTCTACTCAGACAACTTTTAGCACATATTTTTGTTTACAACAATATATTACAAATATAATATATAATATTATTTGCTGATAAATCATAAATTCAATTACATTTGAATATGTCATTTACATATTCAAACATATTCAAAACATTTTCAATTATAATTACATGTCAATGTTAGTTTCGTTTATAAAATACTGAAGCTATAAGTCAAATCTTAATTGTATTATCAACAATTAATGAAGCACACCTACAACGTATTGTATTTAACATTTGCATTTAATATTCAAATGTTTATTTTTAAAATTAAATTTTTTTTCACTCCAGCATTAATTACATTTGGTTGATGAATTTTAATAAATACGATGAATCTACAGTATCTGCGTTGATATCGATTACCAAGTATCTTAAAATAATGTTTAAATAATTAAAATAATGTTATATCAAATGATTAAAATAATGTCATATCAAATAAAAGTGTAATTTCACATTTAATAATTTGATTGAATCCTTTAGATACGTTAGGATGATAATTAAACGAGCAAATCAGAACAGAATAATATTCACTTTTATGCTAGGATGGACAACTTGCTTCATCCTAATGAGTCACAGAATACTATCCGCAGTTGACAACGAGAGTGATCGGGTAGTCAGAGTTATTAGTTTGGCTGGAAAAGCATTAATTCCGGAAATAATTCCCAGAGATCAGTTATACGAATTACAAAGTAGATCTAAACTGTTAAGTAATGATACAAATAATTCAATGCAAGTGAAACCCCCAGAGCACAATCAGTTTGATCATTTTGAAGGTATTAAACGTTGTTTTATGAATTTATGTATTTTTAACATATTTTCATGAAAAATAATTATTTCCAATATTTTTATAATTCCAGGTCTTAATAAGGATACAATAAATTTTATTTATTTAATAATAACATCGCTCATTGGATAAATAATGTTTCCCTAAAAAATAAATCATGCACCCAATAGGAAAAACCAACTTCAGGAAACAGAAAACTAAATGTGCAAGATTCCCGTCATATCTTTGTTGTTGTGCCTTCTATAGTGATGAAGTGGGATCAGAACCCACCAGCTAATACCAACGCGACAATCTCCGACTAATAATCCAAGGTATTTTACAAACTAAGGGCCCAATCGGAGCGCACGACAGGCAGTAGCCTCGACATGAGGAGCTTAAAAAATCTGAGAGGCGTGATGTTGAAAAGAATACTAGTCCCGAGATCGTTCAGGTGCACCAAAAGCACATCTAAGCACTCTCACTTAATGACAGACATTGGGCCAGTTTTAGGGCACACCTAGCTCTTTATGGCACTCTTGAGTTTATTCAAGTCGGATCCAGAAGTCCATTTAAACGTAATGGTAAACCTCAAGTATCTTACTCGATGTGCGAAGATTGGAAGGAGTTGATTATTTATAATTGAGGAAAGAAATGAGATTGCTAGTCTCTTTAACTTTTTTCTTGATCGCAGGGATGCCATGAAGGACATCCACCCGCGATTTAAAGAAATTGATAAGATCGAAAAGGGGTAAATGTTTTTAATCTTATGAAGAAACTACTTATGTCAGAGACTATATCTTTGCTCCTGCGTCCAGAGAAGAAGGCTGTATATTATTAGCGTATACATTAGGTTTTATCACACCTAAAAGTTTCAAAAATAATAATGGAGACAGCAAGAAATAAACTAGAAGAAAGTGTGGAGCCATGATGCACACCTGTAAGTGAGTAAAACTGACACTTATCAGGGTCGTCTTCATAGAAGAATTGCTTGGTGTACAGCAATATCTCCACCCTGTTAACAATTTTCGCAGGCAACACGAGAAACCAGAGATAAGAGATAACAAATGCAATGGAGACGTAGTCTAATGCAGCGGATAATTCAAGAAACACAGTCACAGCAAGCTAATAACTGTTATCCGTGCAAAACCGATGCCCTTCATCTATTGCTGAATAAATCGAGCGACTTTTTCTACGAACCAACGAGAACCCGGTTCGATATAATTTCGCTTATTTAAATGATAGCGGATTTTACGGGCAAGTTGTTTTGAAGTTGGAAATGAGTGATTTTTTGATCGAAAATAAGCCACCGATTTTTAGGACATGTAACTAGCCTCTTCTATGCTAAAAATATTCCAGGGTTGATGTAAATGTCTATAATATTGGACTAGGGCTAAAAGCATTGTGATAGCGACTTCCACTCTCTGACTGTCTGTTAAACGCTGACAGACACGAGTGGAGAGTGTTGAATGGGTCGTGGAGCTTCCAGGAAGAGGTTCCTAAGAATTCAGGATATCAGTAACAGATAAATCCCTAATCCTGAAGTCACCCAGAGAAGCGATTGGTTGGGAAGTAGGAGTAGCTCCATAATTATGAAGGGATAGTAAGTCCTCCAAACTTCATCAAGGCCTATGTTGCCAATCCAACCCGATGCTCTCTCCCTGCAGCAGACAAATTTCTCCTTCTCGAATATCTTTAAAAGGGAATACTGGGAAGTGTTATGGCTATCAATTTATGCCTTATCTCTACCCAGTTAAAGCATATATTTAGAATTCCAATATTCTTTAGAGCCTGTTTGAAGGAATCAAAAAATTGGGGAGGTGTACCATTTTGACTAGGACCTTAAGTTTCGTCGAAGTGGGATTAAAAATGCGACCTTTATACTAGTGCCGAGGTCGCCCAGGTGTACCATAAGTACACCTGGGCAATCCCTCTTAATGACAGACATTGGGCCAGTTCCAAAGCCTATCTAGCTCTCTTTATGTAACTCTTGAGTTTATTCAAGTCGGATCCAGAAGTCCATTTAAACGTAATGGTAAACCTCAAGTATCTTACTCGATGTGCGAAGATTGGAAGGAGTTGATTATTTATAATTGAGGAAAGAAATGAGATTGCTAGTCTCTTTAACTTTTTTCTTGTTCGCAGGGGTTCTGTGAAGCACATCCATCTGCGATTTAAAGATACTGAGAAAACGATTGGAAGGGGTAATCTTCCAATCTGTAATTTTAATCTTATGAAAAAACGGCTGATGTCAGATATTATATCTGTGTACCTGCATTTAGAAAAAAGGCTACGTATCATCAACGTATACCATTTATGTATTTTAAATAACTATTAATAATCAGGCAAAATGATGTTTTTCAATATTTTGATAATTCCAGGTCTTAGTAAGGAGACAATAAATTTTATTTATTTAATAATAGCATTGCTCAATCGATTAATTATATGTTTTCCTAATAACAAAATAAATCATGCACGCAATAGAAAAAGCCAACTTTAGGAAACAGAAAACTAATATCAGTTATTGTGTCAGCAATATGATGTTGCAATGACAATCAACATATACAGTCATTGAATAAAAGACAAATTATTGACAGGATTTGTGATGCAAAAATATGCTGATGGCAAAATTAACTAAAAAATTTTAACGTTTATAAATAGCAATTAAATATTAAAATATCAATATTTGAGGAGAGTTAAATCTATACTCTGCATTTTTGTTTTAATATTGATTGCAATGAATATTACTATAGTAGAAACAAGGCTTGCAATCGAAAACTATCTTGCTTTAAGTTTGGATCGTCAGTGATGCACATGCTTATTTTCTGAAGGAATTTAACATAATCCGATCGTCATTATGACTTGGACTCATTTAGATTGAATAATTGTAATTTATACCCGTAAATTTGTTTAGGTAGCTATAGTACACTAGCATTATTTAGGGCTGCGGTATTGATTTATTCATGCAAATTATTTAAATACAATATCTATTTAACTTTATAGCAAATAATTCCCAGAATAAGTATAATACTAAAAATCATTTAAACTTTACTTAGACCTTATATGCAATATGCATATTATATGATAAATTATTATAATTAAGCCAAATTTATTTTTAAAGAAAAAAAATAAATTTAGAAGTTCTGTCCAAGAGACAGCATCACATGCAACTGTGGACTGATCGCTGTCTCTTTCATGGTTTCCGTTGTGGTTTGTCCATTGTGGTGTCCGTTAATCACATTAGAGTGAGATCCTGATGTATCGTGTCCATATGTGAGGAGCCTGGATTCATATAGATCGATATAGCATACCGACGGGCTTGCCTGAGTATAAGACGCGTGATCGTCGCTGAAAATCTCGTCATGGGCGTTCCCCTAATTCCTGTTGTCTCTTTTGTAACTGATGGCTATGGTGACTAATGACGTATGTCGGATTTATTTTCGGATTCGAGGTTTACTCACTCATGGCTTCCATTGTGGTGTCCGTTAATCACATTAGAGTGAGATCCGAATGTATCGTGTCCGTTTGTTGACACGTTTTCAATAGAATTCTTAGATGGAATATTTTTTAAAATTACCCAAAGCAGCTATATTGCAAAAAAAACGAGTTCGTCCTTTATTATTTTAAATAGCGCTCTTGATTTAAGAGAGCTGCCATATTCAAAAAATTACGCTTCTGAAATATATTGATATCCATTTCATAATAGCAATAACTAATACAACCGCTGAGGTTAGAAGCCCTTTTAAAACTGTTACCAAATAAAAATATCGATCAGCATAAAAATGATAAAAAAATTTCGCTAAATGAAAATAATTATTACAATATTGAAGGGACTTGAACAATAAATAATATAATGATTTTCATAGTAAATAATTATGTAAGGTATGACAATGAACGATTTGCAAATGTTAGCATTATATTTTTACAGTCAGTAAATAAAGTGTTTTTACGTTTTACTGACATTGATTTTCTATTTCATAAAAGTATTGAATTACGAATAACATAACTTTGTAATAACATAATTGACGAATAAATAAAATCCCGTTGGCTATTTAAATCCACAGTTCTGTTTTGTTAAATCTGCACGTGTCTATAGTTGCCATCCTTATAAAATATCTGATCAGCTAAACGAGTCTACGTATTTTATGCAATTTATAAATCAAGAATAATGCTAAATGAAATTTAAATAATTAAATAATAAATAATTAAATAATATTAAGTTGATATATCTGTGTAGTCATTGTTGCTATTGAAATTTTGATAATTATTTTATTCTGCACGCTACTTTAATCCCATCTATAAGCCAACAGCAGTACGCTACATTTCAGTATTAGTGAACCTCAATACCTACGTTTAACGTTTCGATCCTTTTAATGTTAGTTGACGATGATTCGACTCGTCTGCTTTATTGACAATTCGATTTTGTAAAATACTTCCGTTATGCTCGTTAAATGCTCGTTGCTTTAAGTAAACAGCAGTACGTTACATTTCAGTATTGGTGGATCTCATCAGCTACTGATTAAGTACCAACGTTTCACGTTTCGGACATTTTAATGCTGACTAACGATGATTCGACTCGTCTACTTTTATTGGCATTTAGATTTAATTAAAGACTTTCGTCTTACATTTTGAAATTTAATTTAAATTATTTCCGATTTCAAATTAAATAACCGTTGGTAAGGCAAATCAAATCAGCTAACTGAGTCAGCTAACATTCAGGAGGACCTGCAATGTTCTCAGGTTACGGCCTCTAACTCCTCTACCCAACATAAATCTATTTTTAATATTATAGCGTTGATTTATATATTTTACTATTTTCTGCTTGATGTTATTTTTATAGTAACCTAGTTTAAAATATGTATCTATTAAATTATTTTAATGATTTTGAAGAAAGCCAATATCATTAAATATTTTAAAAATTATTAAAATTTAATTATTTCATGTATTATATTTAATATTATATGGAAGGCATGAATGCTCATGCAAAAATATATTTCTTGTAAATTTAAATATGTAATCTTTACGATATAAATTAATAGTAGTTTTAATTAATGCTAATTAAATGTTTATATCATGATATATAACCTGTTTATCAATACATCACGAATACATAGGTATTTTACCGACACCGATCTTCGAGTGGTAAAGTCATGCCAAGAAATATAAATATTATTTGATGAGCGGAAGGAAATTATCCTGGAATCGATTATCAAAGGGGAATCAATGTGGTATGTAGTAAATAGAGCTGATATTCAAAAAATTTGCTCTTACAGTAGAATTGCAGTTAAGAGGAGAATTCAAAGCATCACGACGATGGTAAGACAACTTTTTTCAACGCCACAAGCTATCCCTTAGAAGATCTACGACACTGTTCAAGATTGAAGATGATGAAGCTATTAAAAGTACATTTGCGTTTTAATCCTTTGTTGATAATATAAACCACGGATAATATAAACAGAGTAACATGATCGGACTAGACCAAACTTCCATTTTTATGAGACAGAACTTTTAATCTACCACTGATCACATCAATGCATCTTCAATATGTTCCATTCTCGGGGGTATCAATCCATGGGTGTTAGCTGTATTCGTGCCTGCCCAATATGGCTTAAATATGCTTTAAAACGAGTGTCAACAACATCAAAAAGTTATTATTGTTCAGTCTGGTTACAATTAAAAAAGGCCGCGTGTCCATCCGACATTATTTTTTTGATTTACATTCTCGGGATGCTTCACCAAAAAGATGATAGTGATATCGTTTACTATTCAGAAGTTGCACTCGATTTAAAAATGAATAATTTAACTAATAATCTTTGAAATAAGATTATTGATTAATTGAACGTATTATTAGTTATTTATAATAGCTAATTATTAAGTTATTTAACTCATGTAAGATATTTTTAAATGCTAGCGAATCCCATGAACAGAATAGAAGTTTATGTTTAACTTATAATTAATTATTAAAAAGAAATAAACTGTTCTTTATTTACTAATTGCAATTAGGGATATATTGTAAATATTTTAAATATATTATTCTCGGTGTATGTGCTTTTTTAGGTGAAATGGGATCCCCAGTTAACATCGATGTGGATAAGTTATCCCCCGAAGAGAAAGCAAAATACGACAAGGGTTGGAAGGATCATGCATACAACGAATACGCAAGTAGATTAGTTTCATTGCATCGACGTTTTCCGGATTTTAGAGATCCAGAGTACGTTTGCCTTGTGCGATTATACATATTTGTAAGATTCTTATTTTGTTTGTTAGATGCAAAGCAATTAAATACAAAGAAGATCTTCCGAAAACATCAGTGATAATCATATTTCACAATGAGGCTTGGTCCGTTCTACTGCGAACGGTACATTCTGTTCTCGATCAAACACCATCGAAATATTTGGAAGAAATTATTTTAGTTGATGACGCCTCGAACATTGGTAAGTAAGATTACAATTGACTATATAAAATGACTCCATTTACTTAGATTATCTGCAGAAACCACTGGATGATTATATAAATAAGTTGGAAAAAGTACAACTTTTACGAATGCAGTCAAGAAGTGGATTGATATTAGCACGTATTGCCGGATCCGATGCTGCCAAAGGCGAAGTCGTTGTTTTCCTCGATAGCCATTGTGAAGTAACCATTGGTAAGTTTAAGCTTGTAAATACTATAACTAAAAATTTTGATCTTATAAAATACATGAAATCCTTAATGAAAAGATTAAAATTGTTAAAATTGCCAAAGATCAGGTAACTAAGTATGCGTATCTTAAATTATTAATAAATTAAATAAAAAGATAATTAAAAATAAAATAATTAAATAACAAATGATTAAATAATAAATAATTATAAATAATTTAATTATTTTATATAATATTTTAGATAATTTATATCAAGGTAAAATAAATAATTAAAACTTAAAATAAAAGTCATTTTTATGAATTGACTAATAAATAACAGACGTTGTATCAGAATAAGAATTAGAGGTCATCAGGAATAATGATAAGGATTATATGTTATAAGGAGGAACTGCTCTATTAAAAGTTTTAAATTTAAATTTAAAGTTATGAATTGACTAATAAATAACATACGTTGTATCAGAATAAGGATTAGAGGTCATCAGGAGGAACTGCTATGCTATCATGTTTCGGCATCTAATTCCTTGACCCAGCATAGCAGTGGGCCAAATACGTTCAAACGACGTATTTCCTCTGATTAAATTTTATTATATAGTATCTTATTCTAATACAAAGTATATTATTTATTATCCATCTATAAAAAATTTCCGCTAATGATTTTAAATTTATTTTTTATATTATTGTTTTGATTTATATATTTTACTATTTGCTGTTTGATATTTTTATAGTAACCTAGTTTAAAATATGCATCTATTAAATTATTTAAATGATTTTGAAGAAAACTAATATCCTCACAAATTGTTGCAATTCCTAAAATTTAATTATTTCATGTATTATATTTTATATTATATGGTATACATGAATGTTCATGCAAAAATATGTTTCTTGTAAATTTAAATATGTCATCTTTCGATATAAATTAATAGTAGCTTTTATTTATGTTAATTTAATGTTCATATCTAGATATATACCTTTGCTATAAATATACTTTAAATTTACTTATAAATATACTCTTTGCTATTCGTGCTCAGAGTTAATTTACTGTCATGAACTGTTGCCTTTTAAACATATATTATTAAATAATAAAAATCAAACTTTCTTACTGCTATTCAGGTTGGCTGGAACCATTGCTGGATATCTTAGTCAAAAACCCTAACGCGTCAGCCGTACCCGTAATTGAAACCATACAAGATAACACTTTATCCATGTACAGTGTCCCAATCGAGTCAATTCAAGTCGGTGGATTCACTTGGGATCTAATTTTTAACTGGCATGTTATACCTGAACACGAACGTAAGCGCCGTGCACATCGTACAGATCCTATCAGGTAGGCTACTTTGGTGTTGATTTAATCTGATAAAATGTGCGTTAGATCTCCTACCATGGCTGGTGGCTTGTTTGCTATTCGAAAAGATTGGTTTGAAAAGCTTGGGAAATACGACGATGGAATGAGAATATGGGGTGGGGAAAATATTGAGCTGTCGTTTAAGGTTAGATAATCAAAAACATGTTCATTAGGTTATATAAATAAAAATAAAGATTTTTTATAGGCATAAATTGTATTTCTACAAATTTTTATACTAAATAGATGATTTATAGTTAAACGATTTAATTTAAAGTAGACGAAATCAGAAAGATAATCGTGTTTATACAATTATTCTAAATATGAAGATGCATGTATTATTGAGTTTATTGTAATTATTTAATCACAAAATCATTTATGTATTTTCATCCGAAAATTGTATATCGATTGATGCCATTTTTAGTGCCCAGAACTAGTTAAGCACAACCAAATCCTTCAATATGTTCAACGATAGTTATTAAGCACGTTTATATCGAGGCCATTTTGAAATTCAAATAAATAATTTAGACATATATCTAAATCTGCCCGTTCAAGAAAGTAAAATGGTAATTACGAAGTATGTCTTTTCATAGTCATATTAACATCACTCACTATCAGTTAGCTATCAGTAAGATTTTTAATATAAGAATAGGCAAAAATCAATTTTTGTTTATTCCAGGATGCATGGACAAGGTTGCCTGGGGCTAAGACCGGAGTATCTTCTGGATATGTTACAAGTCATTAGCGACGGATCGCTAGCAGAGAATTTGATGCACCTTGTCAAACATATCCTTGGAGAACTTGCACATTCCGAACAACTTGTATTACATCGCCAGCGCGAACTTGATCGCACTAAAAAAAGGCAGAGGTAAAGAAACAGCCGTCGGCGAAACTCTTCGCCGTCTCTGCACGAAGTTTATCTGTCTTAAATACTGTTGTGTTTGTTGTTGCTAGTCTGCATCAACAAACACAACTAGAGGTAGCAACCCCAAATGCAGTAGAAAAAGACGTTCATAACGTTAGACGATTTCACGAGCAACATGGCAACGATAACAACTGCACTTGGGTGAAGATCGACCTCTCGAATGCCTTCAACTCTGTATCCAGAGCACACTTACGAGCGGCGATCCAAGAGAACGTTTCAGAGCTCTTGCCGTTTTTCGTACTTACATACATGTGCAAAGCACTTCCTCCATTTCGCTTACTCAATCCTCTCAACTCATGTGAAAGAACCCAGCAGAGGGATGATTTGGCCTCATTCCTCTTCTCGTTGGCCATTTAGAATACGATTGAACATGTATTCCATATCCTTGAAATAAACCTCAATACGTGATACTGGACGACATCATAGTCAGCGGGATGCCATCGGCAATCGTATCCGTACTCGGCTGGATAAACGCAGGCTTAAAGGTGATAGAGCTCCAACTAAATTGCCGAAGTTCCGAGGTCATCGGCTCTCCTGAAACAATAAACTTTTGTCTCGCCCTCAGGTAAACGCGCTTACTTGACCTCGGATAGCCAAGCAAGCGTTACCTGATTCTTCCTGAGTTTCTTTACCGCTGGTCCAGACAATTGATGCAGAAACCATGCTGCCAGACCCTTAAGTCGGACACCTTCTACGCGGACACCTTGTTGACGTGCCAACTTCACGAATCGACCAAATCACAGATGACACTTTCAATCCGTCTGGGAGGCTTCGGTCTAAGATGCAATGCTGCGTACGCCCTGAGCGCATTCATCCATTGTATGAAGCAGGTCGCATAGGTATACAGTGTGGACGCTTTATTATTTCCTGGCTTTTCCGAGGCACTGGTAACTTAAGAACCGCGATGGACTCGCAGCTTATACCGTTTATAGAGGGCAGTCAATCATAAAATTTACGGCTGATCGACCATCTTGCCTCGACCGCCTGATACAATCATCTACCGAAATAGATCGTCCCCAAAAACACGCAGTGCCGTGTCCAAATGCCGGGTCTTAACTTGGGCCCTGCCAAATGCAGCATCCGGAATGGAACTAACGCTCCACAATTCTGCATCCTAGTCAGAATGGGACTTGGGATTCCCTTACACGAACAGGACTATAGATACGGCCACTGCATGTGCATGGCGTATATGGGAGAAATATACTCGCTCACTTGTCAGTAAGATGGTTATCAAGAGCGGCAACATAATGCTATTTGAGGGAAGCCTTTAATGGATGGAACGACGAAGGAAACAGGGTGATCAAGCGTGTTGCAACAGAAAATGGCCAACAGAAAACATCTGAACATGAGAAACGCTTCTTCGAACCAGACGCTTGTCTTAACAAGAAGTTGTCGGTAGAATCTACATACGGATGCAATGATCAATTTATTACACGGTATTCAAAATTCGCAATTGATAATGCATATGCTGTTAAAAGCCTGTTATCCGTTTACGACAATTTTCAATCCAAATCTCTGAATGCCGAATAAACACAATATTAAGTTATATCCTTTGAATCAAGTAAATTGTCGATCAATGGTAAGACAACGGAATTAACCCAGCACAGCTTAAATAGTACCGATCAGTCAAACCAATCATTAAATGTACATAATTCTGTACAAATCGACAAAGTTCCTCCATTTCCCAATAGTATAATCAATTTTGATAGTGAAAACGAAACTACCAGTGAGCGAGAGGAGAAAAACCAATTGTCGACTAGGGACAAGAAACTTAAAGACGATTTACTTGAGCAGATTCGAAAAAAAGTTTTTAATCTTTGAAAGGTGTCGATGACGAAACAATCATCAACAAATGATACTTTAGAGAGCGTGCCAAAGTCGGTATATTTGCATACAGTGTCAACTCATGCATTTGAAATGTGTCGTGACAGAATTCACCTTGACTGCGATGATCAACAATCAAGTAGTGAATTAAACAATGCTGAGGTCATTTAAAATATGTTTTATATTTTAAACTAACTACATGAAAATTAAAAAAATACATTTGAAAATTCTAGCAAAAATATTGGTTTTACTGAAATTTGTAAAAGATAATAATCTAATTTTCATAATAAAATCCTTGTAATTGAAAAAAATCGTTTTCAAAGATGTTATACGACCCATAATAAATAAAATCAATTTCGTTCATTATTTGAATGTAAACTAATTTATAAATAATTGAAGAAGAATATTGATAGGACATCAATTTTGAGGTATTAATTAAATATTTAGTCGCTTGCAAATTGTCTAGAATAATAAATTTTCAGGTTTTTTCTTCTTAGCTCTGGTTATGCGGTGGAGAATTGTTAACATCACCTTGTTCACATGTTGGCCATATATTCAGGAAGCGGAGCCCGTATCAGTGGCCAAAAGGGGAAAATGTAGTCCTACGAAATACCATGCGCGTTGGACTTGTCTGGCTGGATGATTATCTTCCATATTTTCTCGATAATATTCCGGTAGAAAAGGTATGTTACCGCCGATGTTTCTTGACACACAAAATTATCGATATTAAGAAGACAAGTTTTGGTTGGTGATTCAATCCAATTTAGAAAATGATTGTTTTTGAAAACTTATTTTTATTGACTATTAGCAAAAGTAATTGAACGATATAGTAGTAAATATAACAATGTTAATGGTAAAACATTTAAAAATAATTCAATATTTATTAATCGGCGAAACGGAAGGATGTTATACTGCTCTCTTCTTTAATTCTAGACATGTGCCTGCAAATTAGTGTACGAATATCGTCACGAACTAGTTACATCACGACCTAGCTACTAACATCATCCACCGCCGACGTTAGTACTCAGTGGATAATCAACACGCAGGCACTGACCACTAACGTTTAAACATGGTGTAATACTTGAATGAACTATAGAGAATCCAGCCAGTGATTGAAAAATTGCACGAAACATTCCTGCGAATTTATAGACTCTTCACCGGTCTAACGATTTTTGTAATATATTTCCAGAGCAGGTCATTAATCTGTGGAACGTAAAGATGTACCGATCTCTTCTTTAATCCTAAACATAAGTCTGCAAAATAGTGTACGCATATCGTCACGAACTAGTTGCAACACGACCTAACTACAATGACCTGATCTAGAAATATATTTCGAAAATTGTTATACCGATAAAGAGACTATAAATTCCCAGAAATGTTTCGTGCAATTTTTCAATGACTTGCTGGATTCTCTATAAATAATCCAAGTATTACAGATGCTGAAACGTTAGGGCTCATTACCTGCGCCCTGATGATGTACTGAGA
The DNA here is from genome assembly GCA_012934845.2 of Pomphorhynchus laevis. NCBI lineage: Eukaryota > Metazoa > Acanthocephala > Palaeacanthocephala > Echinorhynchida > Pomphorhynchidae > Pomphorhynchus > Pomphorhynchus laevis. Next base: position 50,107 of record WNNJ02002767.1, read on the forward strand.
ACTAACGTCAGCGCAGGATGATGTTAGTAGTAAAGTCGTGTTGCAACTAGTAGTGATGATATTTGTACACTAGTTTGCAGACACATGTTTAGGATTAAAGAAGAGAGAAGTAGAACATCCTTACGTTTCACAGATTAATGACCTGCTTTAGAAATATATTTCGAAAATTGTTAGACCGGTAAAGAGACTATAAATTCCCAGAAATGTTTCGTAAAATTTTTCAATGATTTGCTGGATTCTCTATAAACAATCCAAGTATTACAAGATGTTGAAACGTTAGGGCTCATTACCTGCGCCCTGATGATCTACTGAGTACTAACGTCAGCGCAGGATGATGTTAGTAGTGAAGTCGTGTTGCCACTAGTAGTGATGATATCCGTACAATAATTTGCGGACACATGTTTAGTATTAAAGAAAATATCAGTATAACATCCTTAAGTTTGACATATTTATTAATATATATTTCGATTGTCTGCATTACATAATTCCTTTAAAATCGCACTCTAAAAATTAACGAGAAAATACTATTGTAATATGAACAATTAGCAACTGAATACCGCTATTTCGTAGAAATTGCAATTGAAATTGAAATTGCCATATTACAAGTAAATAATAAATTATTATAAATTAATATTATACATTATAATATAAAAAATATTTGCATATTAAATATATTATTTTTATATATATTTGCAAAGCAATACAGACTTTTATTTTTGTAAAGCGTGTTAAAAATAAATTGAAAAAATATATAAAAATATATTAAATTACAAACATTTAAGTGATAGCACTTTTTAGAATGAAGTTAATTGAGTAGGTATTTTAAACATTTATGAATTCAATACTAATGCTAAATTAAATATTATAATATAGTAATATTATACAAGTTAATAATAAATTACTATAAATTAATATTATACATTATATTATAAAAATATTTGCATATTTAATATATTATTTTTATATTTATTTGCAAAACAAAACACACTTTCACGTGTGTTTTGTTTATTAGATCAAAAAAAGATTTATTAGATCATCATAAAAGCTGATGTTGCCGTTTCGCCATATGTTGATTTGTCAATATGATATGCTGTTTATTGCTGAATGCGAAAACTTCTTGATTGCGCAAGAAGTTTTATTTATACATTATATTATAAAAATATTTGCATATTTAATATATTATTTTTATATTTATTTGCGAAACAAAACACACTTGAAAGAATGTTTTGTTTATTAGATGAAGTTATAATAATATCAGCTAATTGAGTTTACGTATTTTAAATTATTTATAAATTTAATAATAATGCTAAATTAAATATAATATAGTAATATTATACAAGTTAATAATAAATTACTATAAATTAATATTATACATTATATTATAAAAATATTTGCATATTAAATATATTATTTTTATATTTATTTGCAAAACAAAACACACTTTCAAGTTTTTATTTATTTTTTGTAAAACATGTCATTGAAATTACGAAGGAAACAAAAGACAGACACTGGGATTTATTAGATCATCATAAAAGATGATGTTGCCGTCTCGCCATATTGTGATTTGTCAATATGATATACTGTATATTGATTGATGCGAAAACTTCTAGATGGGCAAGGTCGGCAACATAGATGTGCACATGTGCACCAACACTTTTCGGTTACACAACTGTGGGTATAAATATTGAAGAACATTGAGCAGTATCAAAAATCTATGCGTTGATATTACGAAAGAAACAAGACACAAGCAGCATAATATATAATATCATCATTAGAGCTTTATAATATATTAAATACATTTATCTCTTTCGTGAAGCCAAATCAACCTTTCAATTAAAGCTAAAATGATGAATTAGTAAACCTGAAAGTAGCAAATCAGGAAAACTGATTTTACATTTGCTTACCTGGCATTTGTTAAGCGAAAGTCACATGTTCAATAATAATGGCATAGATAATAAACTTTAAGTTTAGAATCAGCAAAGTAACCTAATGTGCCAGTCTTCCTAATTTATTGGATTGGACTGCTGTTCGAAATCCCTATCGAAGCAATATGCTTCTGAGCTATTAGGAAAATGTTATCAACAAAACGGCAAGTTGAGATATTTAAATACTGTGTCTATTGCCATACAAATAAAATGTACATTAAATATAACTTGATAGCTTATTCGGTACTTTATTCTAAGAACAGATATTATCTGCTTCTCTGTACATGGGTTAGTAAACGCTTAACGATGGTAAAATTGTAGCTTAATTTACTCAAGCAATGCGAAAATGGAAACTCAGTATATTTACTCAATGTATTTGCCAATTGTTTCTACTTGTTTTAAAATCCAGAAATATTGTAATATATAGTTAATTCTGATTATAATTTAAAAAGATGACCTAAAGACTACATTCTGATCACACTACTCATTCAAATTTCACAAGTTACGATTAAAAAATATGCAATTTACACACCTACATTTACTAATTCTGTACTTTGTGATTCACTGTACAATAGAATGTATTTGTTATTTTTTTAAATTTCTTTATGACATAAATAAAACTCAAAATTCGTTAATTAAAAATATATTGGCTTTAATTACATTCTTATATATTTCTTTTATAAAATAAGTATTATTATAGCGAAAACCTGAAGTGTATGGGAATATCACGGGTCGTCACAAGTTGCGTGAAAGTTTAAACTGTAAAAAATTCGAGTATTTTCACCGAAATATTTATCCGGAGCTGTTTATTCCAAAGGATATGTTAAAAATTGGAGAGGTATGCATAATTTTAATTCCTTTAATTCATTTACCATATATATTTAGGTAAAGAATGTAATGGAAAACCTATGTCTTGATTCCGCAGGAAAGAGAGCATCTGACAATGTTATAGTATTTCCTTGTCACGGATTGCGAGGCACTCAGGTACTTTAGGAATTCAAACAATCTAATATATTAAACTATTTTCGTAAAGCTATGGTACTACAGTCCAGCAAATGAAATTCGCAAAGCAGAACTTTGCCTTGACTACGCCGGCGGTATAAGGGAAATTAATAAAGAAGGCAGGGTTGTTCTATTGTCTTGTCATGGTAGAAAAGGAAATCAATTATGGCATATTCAAGTATGAGATCATACTTTTCATAAAATAAAAATATTGTTTTCAGGATAACAAATTAATAAAGCATTCGTCAGGGTTATGTCTGGCAATTAGCTCGGAAAAAAAGCTCGTTATGTCAGAATGCGATTTTACCAATTCATCACAGATATGGGAATGGCCAGATAGTCGAAATTCTATTAGTAGCTAAATTTAAATTGTAAATTTATGTACTCTAGCGTCGTTTTTTGAATTATTTCCAATTTGTAATTTTTGCGTTTTAAAACCGGTTTTATTTTGATTATTAGCGTATACAAATTTTAAGTTTCACGAACAGCTTACTTTTAATTTCGCTATTATTTTCTTGTTGGTATTCTATAATACAAAAGTCGGAGTAATTATGGATCAGTATTGATTGGCTTTATATTTTAATGCTTTTAATCTGTAAATATTTTTAATCTTGATCTGCCCTGTGTATCAAGACCAACATTTTATTCCTGTAACTTCATTTTAAACGAAACTGATGTTTATAATAAAATGAAATAATTAATACATGAAATAATAATTGGATCAGGTAATTGAGTTTACGTATATTAAATTAAATGATAATAAATAATAATAAATAATTTAAATAAGTTTGGTGATAAGGGAAGCATATAAAGTAAGTATAAATAAACACTATTTTTAATTTAAATCGTAAAGATGACCATATTTAAATTTACAAGAAACATATGTTTGCATGAGCATTCATGCATACCATATAATATAAAATATAATACATAAAATGATGAAATTTTAAGAATTGCAACAATATGTAATGATATTGGCTTTCTTCAAAATCATTTAAAACAGAAATGTATCAAGGCCAACATTTTATTCCTGTAACTTCATTTTAAACGAAACTGATGCTGTTAAGAAAATAAAATAACAAACATAAACTATAACACAAGTATTAACGAAATTTAATTTATTAGCAAGATATGTTCATATTACATGTAATCAAGTAAATATAATTAATTAAATAAATGTAATAATTTTAAACATTAAAAATTGTAGACGTATATTAATATTCCCGGTTAGCCTTTACAAGACTTAAAAAATATTGATGAAAGGATACATCTTCAATAAATTTAATTATTATAAGATTATTATTTAAATAATTATACAGCTTTTTTTAAATTTTATTTGAATAATAAAATTTATTTATTTTTAATATAATTAGTATAAACTAATTTTTATAATAAACAATTTTTAGTATGTAACTGGCACGATAAATGATGACATTGTAATTTCTTTTTGACTTCTTTAAGCTAAATGCTAAAGCAAATTGTTTTAAGAGCAATAAATGCTAAATAGTCATAATAATTCTGAAATTTTCTATTCCGCTTTGTACTTGAAAGTCAATGTGTTTAATTATTATATTTTTTATTTTTTAATAGAGATAGATTTATTGATAAAACAAAAAAGATTAAATAAATAATTTAAATTGATGTTTCATTGACTAAAGTTGTGGAGCTAGGAAGTGTTCCTAACTGTGATTTTTTGTTGTTTTCTAATTAAGCTCCGAAGCCCCCTCGCATTGTCATTGAATTTATACGTGCCAATATCATGGATAAACGGCATCTGTAAGAATGTGTAGTGGCAGAATAAGATTTCGTGTTTTGCAGTGTATATTTTCCTGCTATCCGTTTTAAAATATGGTTAGTGGTTATATCAAGTCCCCAAAGTGTGGAAATTATAAAGGGATGGAAATACGCTCTTTCTATACTCGTAATTCGTTCGCTGTATTTTGACTTTTTCCTTTCATCATTATATTTGAATGCGTCTAACATGTGATTTAAGGGGTACGACGGGGCTGATGAGTTGTAAACGCATACGTCCATAAAGGATCGCTCCGTGATTTGTCCAAATAGTCCATTGCACATGATGTCTGACCTTGCCTCTTTATCTCGATTCGTGGTAATTGAATCAAATTTTACGTTATCCGGAACGTTTCGCAAAGTCAGCTCAGTGAAAGAGTGACGGCATACCTTTTTTAGTTGACGTGTAAGTTCATCGCGTATAGCATTGTGTCGAATAACTGTCCCTCCACCCGTCCGGAATGATAACATACCTGCGAGATTATGATGATTCCTGCATTCACATTATCTTCCTGTGTCAATCGTTTGCCAGTCATATCGCGTCACCAGGGCATCTTTAAACTCTTGCGAAGAGAGAAACATGTATTTTGTGTCAGTGCAGTAACTTAGCCATGCATATGCCCCAACTCTACCAGCGTTGATTAGTATTGTGCTCAAATCTCTGTCGGAAGAACCTGTTATCTGCTTTCGTCGAATTTGTACATTAATCTCATTCTCGAATCTTATTTGTTTAATATTTTTTTTCTGTATTTTTAACAGTTCGGGTCCTGAAACACCATTAATAATAGGCAAGCATATTCTAATGGAGTTGGTGTAATCCGAATTATTGCTACATGACGCAGGTTCCCGTATGCCAAGTCCTCCAAGTTTACTCGGTAGCGAGACTAATTTCATGGCTTTATTATTATCAGGCAGATACCCGAGCATTTCGGGCAAAAGTTCTTTAAATAGGTTAATTTGAACTGGCAAAACCCATTCATGTTCGGTCTCACATGTTCGCTTCAAATAAAGTTGCTTGTGCTGAGCTGCTTTCGTTAGCATAATATAGGCAGCCAAGGCCTCTGTTGTCGCAATATCTTTAATTCGCTCAAATTCTGTTTCCCACATCTTCACTGCTTTTGTGCATTCGTCATGCACAAAGTTTGATTTTCCCACGAAGCTACCAAGGTACTTTACACCGTCCTGTCGTATTTGCACTCCTTGTTCTGAGAAAAATGCAGTATTTCTGTAGCAATAATTGGGATAAGTCAGTAAAATACACTTCTGAGGGTTTACATGAAAACCATATGCAGAGCCACATCGGTTAAGCTCAATCCAAATTTTCTCTAGCTGATCCTTCGTGCCTACACAACCGCCATCGTCCGCATACCATACATTTTTCGCGTTATGAGCTACTTTTTGGAGATTATCGATCATGGACAATGATGCAAGAGCAAATGCTGTCATTGATAATGGATCACCTTGTGTGAATATCTCCTTAGATTGTAGAGTGATACCATTTATTGTCAAATCTGACGGGGCGCTATAGGTATTTTGAAGAATTGTTTTTAGTGATGGGCACCAGTGATCTATGTTTTTCAGTGCTAGTTGTCTGTTAATGCAGTTGAATGCATTCTTGGCATCAATTAGAAGGATGCATGAATCCGGTAATTTATTGACAGGCTTCTCTAACAGTGTGAATTGATATTTCAGTCCCACATCGTTGTCCTGGACATAGTTGTAGATTTCGACACACTGATGTTACGTCATTTGATATGTGATTGAGTATCGTTCGTCCAATAATTCTGCGTAGAACTTCTCCGATTCCAATTGGTCGCACTCCTGGTTTCTTATCAAGAGAGAGGAGCCTACATATTGTGTATGCATGTAGTCTTTGAGAGTCTATTTTTCAGTACCTATTTTGATTGCAAATTCGCAGATTTCTGACGTTAGATGTTGGGAAGCAAAACCGTGTTTTGTGAGAAAATTCTTCCATTCGTCAGCTTCTGCTCCTGAGGGACCTGCAGAACCTGTCGTATTAGTAGCAGCTCTAATGATGTCATTAACCGTGACATCTGCAAACCGCATTTCATGATGTTCAATTACTCCATCAAGGTCATGTTTGTATATTCGTCTACGCGTATGATATATTCGTCACATTACATGATATCCCAGAAATTATAAAATTCATATTTTATAAATTGTCGATTTACACGTATATCCGATAAATCCAAGATTTTTTATTGTAAATTAGCCAAATATGATAGTTATTATTGATCCAGATCTTTAGCAAAAATTGCTGCTTTGTCCGCTTACAAAATTGTACAATTCAAATTCACACAAATTTCAAGGAAAACGTAGACAGTTTTCGTTCATAATATAAAAATCTTGAATTGCGGACTTAAATAGCTGTAGGTTCGATCTCACTACTTCGTCTGTAAAACAATTCCATGATCTCATCGATCTGTGTGATAGTCTGGTAATCCTCAAAAATTAAAGGTGTGGTAATGTTTTTAATACTTACAATTTTTCTGTCAGTTTCAGATTTTTCCTGACAGTTCCAAATTTTTCCTGTCAGTTCCAGATTTTTCCTGTCAGTTCCAGATTTTTCCTGTCAGTTCCAGATTTTTCCTGTCAGTTCCAGATTTTTCCTGTCAGTTCCAGATTTTTCCTGTCAGTTCCGCTCGCTACGCTCGCGGATTGAGCTTAATCTCTCGATAAAAGATCATGCCTAGAAAAGATCTATCTCAAATACCCGTTGCTGATCATGCATCTCCCTCAACGGAATGCAATGATAATTATATAAGTTTGAAAGTTGGATGCGATTGTAAAGATTGTGGCGTATGGACCCTTGTTAGAGTTAAAACATCTGAACGTTTGGTGTATCAAAGTAAACTGTTAACATGTGGTTTTTGTGCATCAACAAAACTTTCACAGCTATCCTGCTCCTCCACTTTTGTCTCACGAACGACTACTCATACCGATACTGTTTTTGATGTTTCCTTCGCATCAACACCTGACTTCGCATCGTATAATCTCATTCTTGAACCTTCTCTTACACAAACTCCTCGTTCAACTTACGATAAAACATCCATTCATCTTAATTATCCTAACAAAGCAAACAATAAAGCGGTTCATCTCGTAACACTTCTTTGCTATTCCTCCCCCCATCTAAATACATATCACATACTTCTTTTTTCGCTTCACGTACTTCTTACTCTACCTCCCCGTATCACTTCTCAATAATTTACATCCTTCCGTCAAAATCATCTACGTAACATCTCCGATCAACCAATTCAACACTCCGCTTCTGTCACACATGCTCCAACTTATCTTCAATCTCCATCGGGCACCGCTGTCATTCCGACTTCTATCTGCTCTTCTGCCTCTAATCATACCAACTCTATTCGTTCACCACATCCACGTAATCGTTTTCCTTCGCGCGATCGCTGCTTTACGATATCTAACTTAAAACTTCCCGAATCTGCTTCCACACTATATCTCCTCGATGATGATGTATCTACCTTCAGGTCTATCCTAGCAACCATTCTTCCTGATGATAATCCATCCCTCTCCAATAATATCGCTCCTGTATCTTTTATCCGTTTAAATAAATCCACTAAATCCAATCATCTCAATCCTCTACTCCTAAAAATCGTTTTTCGACATAGTTAACATGCTTCCTTGGTACTCTCCCAATGTTTTAAACTTGTTACCACTTCATCTACTTGTCGTATATATCCTAACCGCTCCTCTTCTGATATTGTCCAGCTCAATTTAGCTCGCATTGAGAAACATTGAGGTGAAACAAACGGCGAGCCATGCTTATAAATCCGTCAAATCAACAGAAATTTTTACGTCGTACACACGACGCAGAAAAACCGATGGCGTCCCGTATATCCCCATGTATTCTTTGCTAGTCGATCTTGCTTCTAAGCATACTTTTCGTCTTAGTTTTTTCAACACTCGCTCCATTCTTCATAAAGCTGATCTGCTCCTTGATATCTTCGATCAATTATCTATCAATATTCTTTGCATTACCGAATCCGGGCACTCTGACTCTGACGGTCTTGATATTCATCGTATATGTCGCTCTGGTTGTTCTCTAGTTAAATTAGCTCGTCCAATTGTCTCTACCACATCTACTGCTTATAACCATGGCGGTATTGTTGCTATTGCTCGTCACCCAACATCTTTGCGTAAAATTAACACTAACATCCATTACACTTCGTTCGAATTACTCATATACAGATTATCAACTATTTTCCCTACGAAACTTGTGATTATATACCGTCCAGGTTATGGAGCCCCCTCACGTATGCTCTTTAACGACCTTGCCGATCTTCTTTCTCACTGTTCATTGTCTTATACCCCTTCTTTTGTTCTTGGTGACTTTAACATTCGTCTTGATCGCCCGGCTGAATCTGACTCTATCACTTTAACTAATCGTTTTTCCCAAATGCTTCAATGACTATACCTCCTTGTCAATTACTGATCCTGGTTTGTCCGATCATTTCCTTGTCACTATTACTCGTCCCTATCGCAATTCTTCTCTATCTCCAACATTAGCTACTCCAAGTCGACCTTAGAAACTTCTCGATATCACTATTTTCTGTTCTGCCTTACTCAATTCTTCACTCTTCGTTTCCTCTTAATTATCTTTCTCCAGATGATATCTGCATTCTGTTTGATTCTGAATTTACGTCGATCCTCAATCACCATCGTCCCACCATTCGACCACGACGTTTTCAGCGCTTGCACCATGGTCCATGAGTCGATTCCGACTGTTGTCGGAATTCGTGTGTTTAATCGCTTTCTTAAACGTTCTCAAAACATACTTACTCCAAATCTCCGTGCTTCCTATCTTTATCTTCGCCGTTCCCATATCATTCTTATGCGTACTAAGCGTACTCTCTTTTGGCGAAATCAACTCAAGTCATCTTCCAACTCTAAATCTCATTGGAAAATCTTAAACTCAATTCTTTCAAGATCACCTAACGCTTGTAACATAAATCCTGATGAATTTTCTTATCTACAATCTAAGCTATCTAATTTACTTTCTCTTCGACCCATATGTCCCTTGTATCCTCTCATCTCTTTAAATACTTCCTCCCCAAAGCTACTTCACCTTCTTCCCGTTTCGTCTGACGAAGTTTCTTCATTTCTTCTGTCATTACCTAATAAAACCTGTCCTTTTGATCCAATTCCAACCTTCTTGCTTGAAAAATCTGCTCATATATATCACCCTTCCTAACCACTTTGTTCAACTTGTCTATACGCAGCCGCACATTTCCTTCCTACTGGAAATGCGCCACTATTCGTCCTCTCCTCAAAAAGCAATATCTCAACCGCTCACTACCATCTTCATACCGTCATATCTCACTTCTCCCAACCCTCTCCAAACTCCTTGAACGTCTTGTTCTCAAGAAAGTTAATGTATATCTATTACAAGCAGCTTTTCGCTCTAATCACTCTACTGAAATTGCATGTCTTAAAGTTTATAACGTTTTACTAATATCGTGCGATCAAAAATTATGTAGTGTCAAAGTTTCTCTTGATCTCTCATCTGCTTTTGACATCGTCGATCACTCCATTCTTCTCCATGGTCTTCTTCATTATTATGGCTTCTATTTACCCACTGTAGCTTGGTTTTCTTCATATCTATCAAACTGTACTTTTCGCGTTTGTTCTAACTCTTCTCTCGCATCCTTCTTCCATTTCGTCCGGTGTTCCTCAAGGGTCCGTATTATGCCCTTTGTATTTCTTTCCTTTGATTTTCCATGTTATGCAATGTGCTGATGGCATTCTCATCTATGCTCATGCACCTGCATATCGTATTTATTATCTTAGTGTTTCTGCTTCCAACTCCCTTGCCTCAATTTTCAATCATATTTCTTCTCTTCGTCTTACTCTGAATCCTAATAAATCCAAAATGATGCGGATCCTTCCTCTACGCTTCGGCTAAGAACCTCCATCCGTATCATTAAATTCTACAATTCTTCCTATCGTTGACAATCTCGTTTTCTTAGGCTTCCATTTCGATAACCGACTTAACTTAAACCTTTCGTTAGAGATAAAGTACGCTCCGCTACCTTGATTCTCCGCAACCTATGTCAAATTCGTAGATTGATCGATTTCCCTTCTTATATGACTCTCATATCTTCTCTCCGTTTCTCAAGACTTGATTACTATATTAGTATATTTTCCAACTCACCTAAATCCACCCTTCTTCCACTATAACGCATGGTAAAAGAATCCGTCCGTATTCTCCTACGTATTCGTCGTTTTGATCATAAATCTCACCATCTTGATTCTCTCGATTTGCCTACCATTTATTCTCGTGTTCCATTTTTTCTTCTTTTCATTGCTTTTCGCCTTATAACTTTTCATACCCTTTCATTTCTCAACCTTCCTTTCTCGACAGTTCTCGTCCTGATTACTGTTCCTTGTATTCTCGTAATTCTCTTATTTTACATGTCCAAAACTACTCTACCTCCTTTGGATTCCGCTTCTTCCTTGTGGATGTTCCTATCTTGTGGAATCATCTGCCCATTCTTATACGCTAGTCAACCTCAATGCCGTGTTTCAAACGCGAAATCCGATCACATTTAAACAATTTAAGAAATCTATCTCTACGACTTTTGCTGTTTTTTAGTTAGTGGACTTGTAAGCGTGCAGTTAGCACATATTTGCCACTTAAGACTACGAAGCCATACAATTCCTAGGTCATTAACCATATTTACGCTTTCTATGGAATTTAGTCCCAACATATATTCCAAAGGTTGAATTACACTCACAGATTAATAAGACAGATTTATTACGCATCACAAAAACATATTTCCTTCTGTCATCAGCGATAAGTTTTAGTTATATCTTTATCTGAATATCAGAAATATTAATTGATTCTAAGGAATCAATATTAGCTGTTAGGTAATAAAACAGATCATTAGCAAATTTTCCAGGCCGTTAAAGAACACGCTGAATATCTCTATCACTTTTATCGGCCTTTCATCAAGAAATTTCAAGATTTATATGTGTGATTACGACTATTTACTTATCATTTTGCAAACCGGAAGAATGTACATTAGTCCAGTCTTTTATATTACATATATTATATTTTTACATCATTATTTAGTTGGATCAAAATTTTTATTAGATGTAGCCTGTAATTATTCGTTTAACGATCTGACATCAAAATGGAAGAGTAAATTAAATTGAAAAGTATTGTATTTAGTATATCGTGTTTTACATTGGAAAATTAAACATCGTAGAACTAGCATCATTTATTTTTACTAAACGTGTTTAAACGAATCGAAATTTTGACGTCACTCTCGGCATAAATAGACATTTTATTTTTTTTCGGGAATTTTGAGTGCACATGCATACACTACAGATTTTGAAAAAGAAATAATTATCAAAATAAAAAGTTAAAGCAAAAAAAATAGAGTACTACAATTTAACGTCTGATCTCCCCATTTTTCACATATTTGATACATTGCGATAAATTTTTTATTTTTTGTTATTAATGTATTTCGTTTGAAATATGAAATATAACAGTGGTCTCAATTATCAGGTCACTGTGCGGTATTGTTTCGCGAAACTCTTATTTTGTCATAGAGCAAAAATGTGTCTAGGCGTGTTTTTATATTTGGTACTTTTGTCGTTTTTTATTTGTAGCCGATAGAAGCATCACCTACGAGGAAACTCTAAGGTTATTCCTCGAGAATATGTATTACTCTTCGATAGCCTGTTTCGTTCTTTATAATTTGATCTTGCTGCACATGTTAGTTACATATTCTTAATTTTTGATTTTGACACAAAAGTTTACTCTAAAATTATACAACAAATGAGTCAAAAACAATTATTTAAAAAAAAGGTTTTTTTTCGAAGAGATATCTAGAGCCACAAAAATAAGATAAATGATGGCAAGTTAACGTTTGGGTACCCCATTATTTACATTCTTTCAATCAAACATTGTTATTTTTAGCTGTTTTTCTGAAAAGGTTACGAAAACTGTCAAGGAATATATCCATTATCTAAATGCAAACAACAAAGATTTTGCTTACTTGCGATATTATGCGATATTATTATGTACATGAGACTTTAAAAAAGGATTTATTTTAACGTGGCAAATGCGTGCCAGCGCACGCTTACATGACCACAACAAAACAAGACTGTGAATCAGGTGTCGAGAAGGTGTGAACGGAGGAGGTGTTTGAATGTGATAAAGGAGGGGGCACGGCGGACGTCGAGAGGGAGTTGATTCCAGGCGAGTGAGGCGGCGACGAGGAAGGATCGGAGACCGTGGTTGTTGGAGTAATTGGGAACGTGAGTAAGAGGGTATGATGGAAACGCAGCGATAGCGAGATGGGGCGAGTGTCTCTAAGAAAGGAAGGTTGATGAACGATGGGGAGCCGACAGCGATGAGACGAAAGGTAACAAGAAGAAGGCGGAGTTTGATGCGGATGTGGATGGTGGACCAGGAAAGTTGGGCAAAATATGTGGATGTGTGGTCGAAGCGACGGAGACGAAAGAGCACTCGAACGGCGGTGTTGATTATTCGTTGTAGGGGTAGGATGATGGATTTTGGAGAATTGGCGAAAAGGCCTAAGGCAGTAATCGATTTTAGGGAAAAGAAGCGATGAAAGAAGAAGACATACAAGAACGGAAGTCGATAAGGGGGCGGATACGGCGGATGTCACGGAGAATTAAGTTAGATGAGCGGACCTTGTCACGGACGAAGGGTTTAAGGGAAAGGTGATCATCGAAATGGAAGCCTAATAAAGTGAGATTGTGGACTATGGGGATGATCGATGAGACTTGCTATGCGCACTAACATCATTGGCAGCTAAAATAAGACAGGAAAACTCTCCAATAAGTAAATGATATATTTTGTCGTCAGTAAATGTTATATGATCGCATTGTAATCATATAACATTTATAGACATATAAATATAATTTGTATATTATATATTATACATCACATAATTTATATAATTTATATAAATCATATTTTGTCATATATAAATCAATTATATAATATATTATATAAATTAATATTTATAATATAATAAAATTATATTTTATTTGAATTATAATTATATTTAAATATAAATATTATATACATATAATCATATAAATTATATTATAATTATATTTCTACATATAATTTATAAATTTACATCATATATAATTACTACGGAGTAACATATTTCATACATTGTGGCACGGGTTAAAAGAGTCGCCTATGGATGCAATTCTAACCAGTGTTATTGATATGAAAATAACAGCTAGTTTAATATACACATTGAACTTAAACGTGTATTGCCATTAATAGCTACGAGAATATATAGCATCACACTATTATATGTGAAATATAAATATATAATTATTACTTATACATCATATAATTTATATAATTTTTTATGAGAACACTAAACAACGCACTATTCGCTCTCTCTCTATGCACGGTCAGTTTAGTGAGGAGATGAACACTGCGCATTTAAGACGTGCTTACTTGTACAACGTGCTTACTTGTGCTACAAATTTTCATTACTTAATAAACTCCATATGTCACTCTTGAATAAAGTTCGGGCAATCCTGCACTGTCAAGCTTATCCGTGAATATCCTTATATTCTTTAAATAGAGTATGAGCGATACCTCTTATGTATAAAAAACCACAAACTGCCAATAAATATATGAGTAACCAATTTCTTAATGGGTCCGGTGCATATAAAATAAAAGGATCAACTTTCTCTAGTAAACTCAAATAGCAATGGTCTTAAAATTATGTTTATTCAAAAGTCTGCCAATGTTTTTTGCAAGAATATTTTGAAATTTCTACAAAACCTTTGAATAAATTATTACAATTTCTGAAATAGCAATTTGCGAAATTGAATTTTCTTCGGTAACGGTAACAAAAGCAAAATTACGTACCGAGAAAAATGATTCTTAATAGAATATTGTTTGTCTAACAAACGATAAAACACGCATTGTCATTGTGTCTTATTCCTGCACGTTAAGTTCTCCGCGCAGATAAACATGTTCAAGGCTTCACCTATTTTGATAAATTTATTATTTTCGTTTTTATTTCAAAATTATAGAGTTGACTTTAATTTATGTGAAATTATAACACAATGCAATGTCTTAAATTGCAGAGAGAATGTTATGTCATAGAAGTGATGTTACTTACTAAAAAATTAACTTTACTTTTTTAAAAAAGTTAATTACTTTTTAAACAGGAAAGTTTAAATTTGCATGCTTTTTATAAACTTCGTCGGAAAGCTTAACCCGGAATGCGTCTAGCACAACCGTCTAGCTCGCAATAGAGTGTTTCGACCTTAGTATAATCATCACTACAAAGTGGTCTCATCAATGTTTACAACTAGCTACTCAACTTTGACAGACAATATTGGATCCTTTGTAGACCTCTGATGTTACTTACTGTTAATGAAAGCATTTATGAAAGCGTTTACGTGTCTTGTTTTTCTATTTTGTGTCCATATTTATCATGAGTAAAAATCCTGTCCATGATCTGATGTAATAAAACCAGTGTGTGATTTTAAAATGGCTGAAACTGGGATTATGAACAATCGAAACCTAATTTTCTTTCACCGATTGTAAACTCCATCAAACGTTTATGTTTAATTGGGTGTTGTTGACTTTTGTCAGACATTGTATTAAAAACAAAGCACAAGTGAATAAAATATTGATAAAATACGGTTTCGATAAATTTTATGACAAAATATCAAAATATGACAAAATTCATTACAAAATATCGATAATATAGTATACTAATAAGCATAAGTTATTTCAATCTTTATCTAGTATTGATAGTATATCCAGGTTTACTAACGTGCACATATTTTGTATGTGAACTTTGTTATTCATATGTAATATGTCGCTGTAAAATCATAAATAATTTTAAATCATTAAAATCATATTCAATTTTATATTTTTAAACATGATAAAACATTGAAGTAATTACATTTTTGGGTGTATTTGATTCGGTCTATGAACATATACATGACATTGTTCACAACCCAATGAATAATCAGACGCTAGGTTGGATCACAATATAGAAAGGTAAACAAAATATTGTTCAAAATCAAGTTAAAGTTGCTTAATATCAGACATGTGATTCAAGGAACATCAAAATTCGTGGATACTTTGTCAATTAGCAGCGAATAATTGAAGACTGCTCCAATGGTTTGCAACGATGATTATGATATATTGATAGTGTCGATACAGTCATTATCGTTGAATGAGCTTAAGTCGATCTCCACGTGGTTGCTCAGAATTGAGGAGGCTAAATATAAAGTTTAGAAAATATTAATGTGAAGAGAGTGACTGACTGAAGTCAGACACTCTTATACTGCTAATTGGACGACTGGCTGACTGAAGAATCGATTCGTTGGCAAAGTCATTAACCGAAGGCTGTTTTGCTATTTTTTACCTAAGGTACACATCCATTTTTATATTTCATTTTTAAAGCAGATCTTCGATTTACCCAATAATATCCGGAAGCTCATTTCAATAGGACTGGAGTCATCGTTAAATAATTTCCTGCATGATTGATATCGTATATACTTGTGTTGCATATGAGTTAAAATTAGGAAACGAACTATATATGACTAGTTTACTAAATACTAAATCTGATGCTTTTTAATCAATTTTATTAAGCTTAACGACGAACTTTGTCGGTAAAGAACTGTTCATTAAGAGTGTTGGTGCTGCGTCCAAAAATGCTAACTTAACACGGTCTGCATTAATTATATCAAGGGTAAATTTATGTTTGGAATATCTGATTTGCCTTGCTGGGAACACCTGGGAGAATATCTGGATGACTTTAGATTAACAGTTTGATAATAGTAATTAAGTGCAAAAGTAGGTAGGTTTGCAAATTGAAGTAGAAATTTTCCTTATCAACGCTGATTGAAATTGAAATCAGAAATTATTTAAATTAAATTTGCAAAATGTAATAAAGTTTTGTATTAAATCTAATTGTCAATACACCAGACGAGTCGAGTGATCGTTAGCCAGCAATAAAATGATTGAAACTTGAATCGTAAGTAATGGATCAGTAGCTGATGTAGTCCATCAATGCAGAAATTCAGCGCACTGCTACTGGCTTATAGATAGGATTAATGTAACGTGCAGAATAAAATATTCATCAAAAATTCAATAGTAATTTATTAAAATTAGGAAATTTAGTAGGTAGAATTTCTAGTTTGAAATCCATTAATGCTGAAATGTAGCGTACTGCTGTTGGAGTATATATAGGATTAAAGTAGAGTGTAGAATAAAAATAATTATAAAAATTTCAATTGTAAAAATGACTGCATTGGTATATCTACTTAAAATTAGCCGAATGCATAACATATGACAGTTTTTAAGCTCTCTATTTTTGATAAAAGAGATAACAAAAGAAATGAAAATGCGATCAAATGCAGCAGATAAGTCAAGAAAAACAGCCACAGAAAGCTGATGACTGTTATCCTGACAAAACTTGTGCACTTCACTAATTGTTGAATGAACTGAGCACCCTTTGACAAACATAAAAACTCGGTGGGATTAAGTTACGCCTACTTAAATGGTCGCGGATTCTACGCACAAGCGCTTTTTCGTAGATGAAAATGAGGGAGTTTTGAATCGAAATGGGCCGCAGGTCATTGGGACATGAAACCGATTTTTCTTAGGTAAAAATATACGTCGGCTAATGTCGATGTTGGCTACATCGGAAGGTGAGGCTAAAAGCAATGTGACGGTCACTTCTATTATTTGATCGGTTGTCAAAAGCTAACCAACTCGAGATGAGAGTGGAGCGACGCTTTTGGAGGTGCCCGGAAGTGGGCTCCAGAAGTTAAGGATATCCGTCACGGATAAGTCTTTGCTCCTGAAGTCACACCGAGGCTGGATTGGCCTGATGCAGAAAGCGTGGCTCCGTAATTATGTAGGGTTAGTAACTCTTCCAAAACTCTATCATCAAGGCGTACGCTATCAATCCAACCCCAAGGCCTTTCCAGCCAGCAGACAAACTTCTCCTTCTTGAATATTTTCAAAAAGGAAACATGAGAGGGACAAAGACGAGCAATACTCATCCTGTCCCTACTCAGTTGGAGCCTATATCTAGAACTCCAGTATTCATTCGAGAGAACCTGCCTGAAGGAAGAAGAGATTGGGAAGGTGTAATATGTTTGCAAGGACCTTGAGTTTTGTTGTAGTGGGACTGTAAATGCGACCTTTATAGGTAGTCGAAAGTATACCGGTAGCTTGCGAAGAGAGGTAAGAATTAAATTCAGTCAAGCTATCATTCCCAATCCTGGGGAAGTGTTAGATTGCTGCCTGAAAGAAGGCCACTTTAATAGGATCAAAGTGAAACCTCCTTCTAGGCAGCATGTCTTCCTCAAGCCACCAGCGTATTAGGTCATGAGAGGTGGTCAGCTGTTGGCGCGACTGCTCAGTGCAGATGGGTTTTAACTCTTTAAATTTTTATGGATAAAGAAAAAACTTAAATAATTGTTTTTAGTCATCAGAAACAATTTTATTAACTTAACTTGATTTTACTAGCTTTAATTTTTTTTTTGAAATTTTCGTAAATTTTGAACTCAGTGAATAATCGTTCTAGGTAAAGAAAATCACTTAATGGGAATAACTACTGTAACTTTACATTAAAGCGTGTCATCAAAAGTTACATAGTTGCTGGGATCTATTCTAGAGTATATTAAATTGTAATTATTAAAATTCAATTTTTCTTAAATGATGCTAATTGAACCTTAATATTGGAGTATGCTCCAAGAACATGCTTGTACCATAAGGTATTCTGGTACCGTGGAGTATATTCCAAGAACATGTCAAATCAATAAATCGTAAAAGCATTTCAACCGAGAGAGAACTCAAGTGTTTAGGACTTGATGAATGCATATCGTCCCGATATCATTACATAACTTAAAAAGCACCGTTAAATATTTTCTAGAGATCGCAACTACCCCTACTGAACACGGGGTTCATGTGTGAGCAATATTTGATATGTGTGCAAAAAAATCATTGAAAAGAATTAAAATTTCTAGCGGACAATCTCTTAAACGTTTTATCAAATGCAGCGTCTTCGTTCACTGTTTAAGAAGGATTTTTAATGTTTTTATTTGAAACTAAGCAACTGATCGACAACATTATCACAAGTTGTGTAGCAGAAATCTATTAAACATTTATTTAGTGAACATTTAATTGAGTTGACTAGTAATGCCAGTATATGCAATCCATATACTTATCGTATCTGAATAATGTTGCAAGTTGCAACAACATCATACGAGATAATATCATTCCATATTGTTAAGTTATATACGTGTGACGGATTTATCGTATACTAGCGTAACGGCAAAGTTATCAATAGAGAAATGTAAACCAACTGAATGCTTTATTCAGTTAATCTTGGAATACAAGTAAATGTAATAAAGTAGTAAGTAAAATATATAACATTCACCCACACTTATAATCGTTCAGATACCTTGGAGGACGACGCGATCGATTCGTTCTCTTGTATGTTTGATCGATCATACTTTGTGCATTCGGTATGTATTTACTCGTGTCAGTATTTTCGTTTACATACACGATGGTCTACCCAGGAGGTAATAACGCCAATGTTTGAGCGATTCCACGATCGCTTAGACCTCGTTCTCGATATTAGAATTTCGATTTTGATTTCTAGGTAACGAACGATAGAAAAATACAATAGGCCTATGTTGTTGACTCAATACAGTGCTGATCGACATTTTCGAGGTGTCTGTCTCGACTTATAATTGCGGAGAGTAATCAAAGGATTGTAATCCTGTTCTTGAGATTTTTGTCTTTAATTATCGGAGTCGCTGTTGAACGTCATTTGGAATAGGAAAAATATTGCAATTGAATATATTTCGAATTTCGCTTGCGTAATTCTGTATTTTATTTTCAGAAAATTGAATGTTGAGATGCTTTGCAACTTTCATGAAGCGATCAAGGCAAACATCATGTTCAGCTTTTATTTATCCACATATTATAATGTCGTCCAAGTACGCGTACGTACCGTAAAGTTCAAACCGGTATATGATCCCATTCACTATACTCGTGAGAGAACAAAGTTCGATAATATTGTATTTCGAGAAATTTTCGATGTTAATTTGTCAATATTTGGCAAAGAGTAAGCGTCCAATTAAGAGTAACGATCAATAGTTCCGGAAAAATCCACAACCATTCGAGCTTTTACGTTATTAAATACGATTAGGACTTGTGCTCCTCACCTTGATCGACATGGTTCTCTAATTCCCTCCTCGAGTAATGTATTAATTTCTTTTCGAATAATTTGAACATGTTCATCTGAATATCGTCGAGATTTCGTTAATATCGGTTTGATTAATTGCGGCATATTTGGAAAGAGTGTAATCGGTTTCACATTCATCGCGGGTGTTTCGGTCGTAGAAGCTAGAGTAATTTCAGGTAAACACCGAAAAAAAAACAATTTTTAAATATTCCAGATTTTCCATAAATTCGCAGCCAAGGATCATTGGTGAACACAGTTTGTCAAAACTCCTTCATTAACAACAATCGATAATCTACATTGTGCCTTTACGGTAACGACTTCGAATAGACTAGCAAGACACATTTTTGTATGTAATTATCACATTGGATGTTATACCACTTTACAATGTCATAATCAACAAAGTTTTTGGTACTTCCTGTAACAAATAAAGCATGAACCGTTATAGCATGATCCACAGAGTGATTGGAATAGTTACTTTATTCTTTTGACTTTGAATAATATTTGTCGAGCACAAGGCGGCAGAATAGTTTATACGAGTTTCCATTCGTTGCTTGGAACGGCAAACTCGAAAAATGTCCTTTTTTCGAACAGTTATAGAGTTTCGCGCGGGACATTAAAGACGTGGATAATACGAACCGCCTTAGACAAAAATAAAGTCGGAGAGTCTATCGAATAGCTGCATTCATTATTGCGGACGGGTGATTTTCTTTGTCTACACATTCAGAACGTGGTTTGGAAAATTAATCGCTGGAGGCAAGTTGTTCGTAAGAGGAAAGTTGTTCTACCGGAGATAAAAGTGCCGCCCTTTGTAGCTCTGAGGCTTCAAGAGATTTTGCTATTCGGAAGAGATCGTCGTAATTTATGGATGGCGATACTAGGAGTAGTTGGCGAATATATGTATTTTTGTAAGCATTGTAGGAAAGAATCGAGTATGTGAACGTTTCTGTTTGTAACTGCATCGACATTTTTAAAGTTACATTGATCGGCCAAATCTTGGAGTTCCTTCAGAAATTTATCAATCGATTGTCCAGCTTGTTGGCGACATGAGTGTAGTTTGAAACGTGCATATAATGCATTAACCGTTTAAAAAAAGGTTTGATCGAAGATGTTGATAGCTTCGTCAAAAGTCCTCGAGCCCTTTATAATATTGAAGATTTCGCACGATGCGAGATTGATGAGGCTGTCGATTTTATTCTGATCAGTTGCATCAGGAAGTAAGAGAGGAAAGCTGTGAAACGCCTTTTCCAAACGCCTTTTTGTAAGTCGCAGACAAACATAATCCCTCATTCCTAGACATGTCTCTACGTATTTTGAAGGTTATTTCTCTTAAATCAAAATCATTGTCTAATGAGTTTGTTTATCTGATTTTCTTAGTCCAAAGATATTTGTACAGCACATCCAAGAAATTATCGGTGTCAAGTTTTTCACAGGAGTTCCTGATTCTTTATTGAAAGGTAAAAGAATTATTGATGATTCCATAAAAATACTCCAAAAACATCGACATAAAGATGCATGTAGACTTAAAACAACATTTAATGATTTAGGACGCTCCTGGAAAATCTTAATAATTCTTAAGAGCAATTTGACATATATTTTACTTGCACTATTGGATTCTTCAATGCTAAACATTGAGGCGAAAACTTCTCGAGCTGACCCTACATCGTGATTTACTCTTTCTTGTGAATCGTGTGACTTTGACTCTGTAATATTCACAAGTATCAAATAACTCGTTCTAGTTAAGTGTCGCAAGCTTTTCCTGCGGTTTGCAGATGTATAAGTGGATTTATATCGCATTCTACCATCGATACATAGTTTTCGGTCGAGGATGTTAAGCTAATATATTTATCTAAATGAAATATAGGTGGCAGTTTGCTAACCGATATTGTTGCTAAGAGATAAGTGGATTAAGAGGTTCTAATATTCAATTATAATTTATTAATTACTTATTAATATATACTTATAGATATTTATATTATTAGATATAGATATTAATCTATAAGAAAATATAAAGGGGATATATAAGAAAATACATGTTATAAATTATATTATTACAAAATAAATATAATAAGATAAATATCCTATTAATAAAACGATAAAATGATAGTGCGTGTATAAAATTAAGTATTTTATAAAATTATTTGATTTTACAAATTTCTGTTTGATTTTATTTTTATAGTAGCTAAGTTTAAACTATGTTATCAATTAAATTATTAAATTGATTTTTAACAAGACCCACATCGTTACATATCACTGCAATTCTTAAAATTTCGTTATCCAATTTAATATTATTTGGTATGCATGAATGATCATGCAAAAATATGTTTCTTGTAAATTTAAATGCCGTCTTTACGATATAAATTAATAGTAATTTTAATTGATGTTAATTTAATGTTCAAATCTAAATAAATACCTTCTTTATCATCAGTATTGGTTTTATTAAGATTGAAACTATCTGAATAAATTTGTTCACTAATTGAATTAAAATTAATGTTAAATACATATATGTAATCATTATTTGTATATACATATAAAATCTTTATATAATTTAGATTATTTTTTAAAGAGTTATGAACAAATTCATATTCTATAAAGCTTAAAAATAAGTCAGCTTTAATTGGAATATTATTACCTCCCATTGAAACACCTTTTATTTGTCTAAATAACGATGCCCCTAGTTTTAAATAATTTTGATTTGTTAAAATATTTAAGGATTCTAATAATTCAATTTTATTCATATATTTATATTTACTAGATATATACCTTTTTTGTCATCGATATTGATTTTATCAATAATAAAGATGAATTTGGATACCTGGATAAATTTGTATGCTTATTGAATAAAAATTAACCAATAATGAACAAATTCATATTAAGCTTAAAAACGACTCAGCTTTAATAGGGCTACATCCTAATTAGAGCATTTTTTGTTTGTCTAAATATATATGCCCTTCTTTTAAATAAGTATGATTTATCAAAACTATCTATGGTTTCTATTAGTTCAATTTTATCCATATATTTATATTTTGAATTTTTGTCATGCGTCGATACTCTCTTCATATTATAAAAGTCTATCGGAATTTCAAAACTATGCCAAGACTATGCCAAAGACTGATTCTTTTACTAAGTGGTAAATGTGTGAGCAAGTATAATGTACTATTTTTATTACAATTTGAGATATTGAATACATGTTGGTTTTTGCTGACATTATTGCTTCCTCCTAAATTTATATCCGCTATTTGTAGCAAATGTAGTGTTAACACAAACATGACGTGACTTGAACCGTCCAAAAACTAAACTCTTATATCATATAATATATATTATGGATGCTATAATCAATATTAGTATTCGCTTACTATGTATAAATTAGATTTAGTCTTATATATTTTATGTAATAGGTTCGACCCAACCGTGTCGAACTTATTAGATACCGTAACCGTGTCTCTTTTTTATATGGCTTGAATTCACATAATTTATTTCCAAATAGTCTGTGCAAGTTCTTCTATTTTTAAATGTAACTGTGATCAGTCACTATATTTTGATCGTTAAAATTAAATATTTTGCTACTTTTTTGTAAATTGACTACTTTGTGAAATGCAGTTGTGGATCTCATGTTTCGACGACATATTTGTCTTCAGAAATGAAGAAAATTGTAGCAGTTCTATCAGCGGCATCTTTATCCACATATTGCGCTTTGCAATTTTCTCCGTCTTTTCAGGATGTATGTAATTCCTTTACACTTGTGAGGTCAACAAGGACAATAAGAACGGTATGACACGGTACAAGAAAATATTCGAATTGATTTTATTATATAAATTCCCAAATGACCTTAAACTCTTTGTAGGTCGGTACAATTGCGATTGATTATAAAATATTATCCTTCAGATTTCGTGATGAAACAGACGAATATTTCGAACAATTATCAATTGTACGTATATCATTATCCATTACTAAATACGATTTTTTTATCGATAATGTTTTATTCAAACATTTATTACTTATCTATGTTTTTAAAAGTGTCATATTCACATAATTACTCAATTACTAATAATTATAATAAATGGTTTACAGATATTAAGATTAATAAAATTGCCGTTTTAAAATTATATATAGTCTTAAACATATAGTTTAAAAATCAATATTTAAATATTTAGTTTAAAAATATATAGTTTAATTATATAAATAATAAAAAATATAAATAATAAAAAATATAAATAATATTAATATTAATAAAAAATATAAATTTTATATTTTTAATTTTGGAAATATAAAATTTTTTATATGTGAAAATTTATAAAAAATATAAAATTTATATTTTATAAAATATAAATTATATGTTTTATAAAAAATATAAAATTTATATTTTGTAAATATAAATTATAAAATATAAATAGATTTAAAAAAAACTATAAAATTTATAAAACATACAAAATAAATGCATATCATGAATATTTGCGTATTTAACCATCGTGATGTTTATACAATAAAATAATTACATTATTTAAATTACTAATAATTATAATAAATGGTTTACAGATATTAAGAACAGTAAATTTAATACAAATATTAAAATTGCCGTTGCAAAATTATATAAAGTTTTAAACACATAGTTTAAAAATAAATATTTAAATATGTAGTTTAAAAATATATAGTTTAATTATATAAATATAGTTTAAATATAATAAAAAATATCAATATAAATTTTATATTTAATTAATTTTTAATAATGATTAATGTAAAAGTTACTTCAATTAAATTCATATTTACTTCAAAGATGAGATATTTAAATTTGCCAATATAAAACGTTTTACATATATAACTTCGCACCCTTTTGAATGTAAACAATACGTATATAATCTACTAGAACATTTACAGCTTTACTATCATAGCTAACTTTTATTTGAATCTTACTAAAGACCCAATAAAAATGATTTAAGAAATTTTTCAATGAAACTAAATTTAAAAATGAGTTATATTTAATAATAAATTGATAATTTTTTACAATAAGAAAATTTACACAGCATTATCATTGGTAAGTAGGTTGTCGTTGTGTATCGGATGCCTTATAAAAATCTGGAAAGTAATTTATTTTAGTTTAGTGTTTACAAACGTTATTCTAATATTTTTATAACAAGACAATTCGTGAAATAAATACATGGTGTTTAATAAATTGATCTTAATTCAGCCTTTAATCTATATGGTCATATCAAAAGTAATGTTTTAGGAATCGTATTTATATCCATTTCCCCGTATTACGAAAAAAATACTTTATATCAAATGCAAGTTAGGAAATGGATTGATTTATATTGGATTATAACCTTGTATGATTTACTAAATTAAATGTTTTAATTTATATTTCTGTTATAATTTTATATATTTTCCATTGTAATTAATTTTAATTGAAATGTATAATCTATAAATTTACAATTTTGTAAGCTGATGTTTGGCTGTGAATAGTATAATTTGCTCTGGTCGAGATATTAAAAAATTTCAACAGCGTAAATACAAATAAATTTTTATATTAACAATTTTAATAATTTTATATGACACGAAACAAAACTAATATTGTTCAGTCCCATTCTATCCTCTTTCTACTACTAAATTTATTTATACAAATATTTTGTAAAATATTATAGATTTTATAATAATATCGTTTGTATATCGATTTAAGTTGAGTTTGCCCAATCTAGTGCATTTACTTCGTAAAATACATTTAAATATTGAAATCTGGTTTATAGTGAAATTTAATATCGCCTTTGTGCGTTTTCTTTAAAATCATTAATAGCGACTGACTTGAAATGTAGGTTACCTACAATCTCTTTTAATGCAATATCTTAATAAATAACGATATCTTCTGAATTGTCGTTGCTATTAATTTCCCTTTATTTATTATTTGGTCAACACATGCAAGAAATATTTGATAGTAAATGTGATATGAACTTATTTATAGGCGACATTTCACTCTTTACCGACACTCAAAATGCCACTTATTTATTAAGCTAAATCAACAAGCAAGTGTTTTAAATATAACACTATAACTTTATAGACTGAACATTTACAATTTGATCATATTATGTCAGGTTAATTTTAAAGTTATTATTTGCAGGTTCATAAAAGGTGTGCTAAAAGACTACTTAAACTATGTATTCTAAATAGAGGGTGTTTTTTGAAAATTGGACAAGCGATCGGAAGCTTATCGCATCTTGTACCAGAGGAATACATTAAAACACTTTCTGTATTGCAAGAAAATGCACCTTTTACACCCTTCAACTATATAAAATCTGTCATCGAGGACGACGTTGGACAACCGGTAATTATAGTGTTGTTGTGTTATATTTTGTATATTTTCACTTATTAATTATTTTAAAATACTATAAAATAGTTATTTTATTTTGTACTCGTTACGAAAATTGTAGAGTACACGCTTACATTATTACAATTGCGAAATTGTAATAATGGCACAATCCTATTTTGAATTGTTATTTCCATTTTTTACAATTCAGCTAAAAATTTATAATTTCGTAACCATAAATATTGCGAAATTGATTATACGGCAATTTAATGCAAATTTTAATTTATATTTATAAAATTAATATTTTATTAATTAAAATATTTAATTTTAATTTTTAAAATTATTTAAAAATTAAACTTCATTGCAAAAATACTTTAGTTTCATGAAATATTTTCGGAGTTTGACGAAACGCCACTAGGAGCAGCATCGATAGCCCAAGTTCACAAGGCGGTACTTCTCTCTGGAGAAGTTGTCGCCGTGAAAGTTCATCATCCGGGTGTAAATGAACAATACTACGGAGATATAGGTATTGTAGAGGTAAGTAACGATTTATTCTTAATTCAAAATTTTTTGTAAGATATCAACGAAAATTGATTTTTAAATAAATAATGAAAGTATCTAATGAAAATATAACAGATGATACTTTTAAATCAATAAAAATAACTTAAGAATCAAAGAACTACAGTTAACTATAATCAATTGATTATATAATTTTAGCATATCAAAAATATTAATTATAAAGTATTTTACGCTATTTCTTAAAGGATTAGTGTAATTAAAATCGTTCATTATGGATCGGCAGTATTTCTGGTAATATATACAAACAAGCAAAGATCTTAGAATATTTATTATGCCACTGTAGCCCTTCGTCAGGGGCGGAAAATAAAAATGAACATATACACAAATAATAAAATACATCACGAAAACATTCATGAAATCAAAAATCATTTACTATGATTTGAATTATCGATCATTTGCTCGACTGTCTGGCTTATGCATTGAGATTAGTTGGTTTGGGTCAAGAGTGTGGGTAAGGTCGTTAGTTAGCGAATCAATTTGCTTGAGTTACAACTTGGAAAGGACAAGGCAATGAAACAGATAAGAAATGCATGAACAGTCTAGCGAAAATTTATCGAAATTTGCAAGCCGTCGTCCACGGTGAAATTTGATTGCTTTGGTCTTCAGATTGTTGACAGTAAGGGTGTTTTTTTATTAAATAATAATAATTATATAAATTATAATAATGATTTTATAATTATTCAAGATGCTCATTGTCTTAAAAATTGTATGAAAAACAACAGGACAATCAAAAGTTTAATTTTAGCAAAATCAAAATCGGGCTTATTCAAATTTTAAAGCACATGTTTTAATCATCAAGAATTGTTTCCATAGCTGTCAAACTTTGTGCCATTTTATACCATTTCAGGAAAACAGCAACACATCGGTTAGTTCAAAGTGCAAAATCAAATTTAACAATCATATTTAATTTAAAAATATAAAATTAATTCAAATGATATTTAGACATCTTTACTATATATTGGTTACAATTCTCATCATCAGTTAAAGGGCATACATGACACGAAGTCAATAACAGGAAGCCAATACATCTAATTATTTCATAATGCACTATTATGAAAATAATGCTTTTATATATTGATAATACTATTATAATGCAATATTAGTGTAGTGCATTATTGTAGAGATTAAAACAAAAAACTTCAATTATGTTTGTAAAATCCAATAATTAATATATTAAATTCAAATTAATTTAATAAATGATAATTAATCTTGTATTTTAATTTAAATTATCTAGAAGCTTACGAGCGCAATGTCATCACTATTTCCAAACTTTCAATTGGGATTTATTACTGACCAGCTTCGAATTAATATAGCAAAAGAACTTGATTTTGTCGAAGAAGTGGCCAATTGTGAAAAAGTAACTGAGTTACTTAAGGCATCACCACATTTTAAGGTAATTAGAATGTTTATCAAACATATTATTTTAATGAAAAATCAACGATTAAGCTGCCAAAAGTGCATAAACAATTATGTTCAAATAGAATTATCGTTATGGAGTACTGCGAGGGTAGCCGCATAGATGACCGAGTGTATCTGAAAAACAATAATATTAATCCTGAGCAGGTATGCATTAAGCTAGCTTGAAATCATTTATAGAAATTAGTTTATCAACATTACGTTAAATTAATGACATTAAAATTTATTTAATGCAAAGAAAGTTTACAATATAAAACGTTTTCAGATAAAATATATCGAAAGTTATCAGAATTCGTTTTAAAGGCATGATTTGCGTCTTTGTCATAATTGCCCGCAAGTATACATATGTATTGTACTGTTTAAACCGTAACACAACTTTTGAATAAAAAATTAAATTACTATTTTTTGGCAATATGTTTTCATAATCTATATTTAAAATTTCAATTTGAAATATTCTTCTATCGGATATAAAATAGCGGGTTCTTTCAACGTTATCATAGCTAAATACGGTTTCGTTTGCAATATTTATACTACTAAAATTATCATTGGTTTCATTTAAGAAGGAATTGAAATCTTGAAGCAAAATGAGCGAAAAACTGTTATCATAATTATGTATGTCTTAATACATGACTACCATGATAAATTCTGTAAATTCCAAGTAAATTGTCACCAGCGCACTGCATCATGTATATGTCGTTACTGTCTACAAAGTTGTTTATCGCTTCTGCACGTCTTCAATTGTAGCTTTATTTCTAAAATGCCACTCTCACCTGTTGACAAGTTGTAATAAGTTTCTAATTTGCTTTATTAAATTTGGCTCAGATATCTTATTCCAGAGAACCAATTTTTGGATTTGTATATTTGTAATTTTCTTTTTCCCAAACGCCGAGAGGCGGCAATGGGTAATAAATCTCCTCAGATATATGTCCTAATTAATCTTAATTTATTATTAATATTGATTAAGGATTAGTGCGTTATGGTTATATATTTGTGAGTATTTTAAACACAATATTTTCCTAATCAAAATAAAACCGTAACTTTGTATATTAAGATCAATACTGACATATAGCAATAATTTATTGTAATCAAATAATGTAAGATAATTAAGTAGGAGTTAGTTGCCATAGTAACAATAATAACCTTTAAGAGTAGGAGTTTGATGAACAATACGTTTTGTATGTGGTTAATTATATCACTGAATATCACCGGTAGTATTATTTTTATAGAAAAATCACCGAATACAACCGGTGGTATTATTTTAATAGAAAAATAAAAATTTAATTCTGGTATTTAATGTAAATTTAAATTTTTAAATTATTAAAAAAGCGAGGAAAGAGATATTTTTAAAAACTTATTTTAAAGTTAATTGTGTATTCTCTTTGCCACTTTACAGGAGCTAATTAAGTAAAAGATGTTATCTCAAAAAGCTCAAAAATATTTCGATAGCTTTAGCTATCATTTTAAGGAAAATACATAGAATACTAAATACAAAATACTCCAGCTACCTTACAGAACGCTTGGGGAATGTATAAAAACATGTTTTACATAATGAATCGATTATAACAAAAATCTTTTGAAATTTTAATTCAAAATCAAGTTCACGTTTTTATAAAATGTATTAAATATCCTAATATATTATACGTGAGCGTGCAAAGATTTATATTAGCGAAATTTGTGCTATTTGAATGACTACCAGGAGATTTTATATTTACTTGTAAATATAAAATTTATATTTTATATTTATATTTTGGGTTCTAATTTTATATTTCGCTAGGCACTGCCGCTTTTATTTTTAAACCTAATTAAATTTATATTTTGGGTTGAATTAAATTTATTAAAATTAAATTTATTAAAATTAAATTTATTAGAATTAAATTTATATTTAATGTTTTATATTTATACAAAATTAAATTTATATTTATATTTTGGGTTGATGTCTAATCTATTAGATGTATCGTTTACATATAAATTAATAATTACATATATTTAATGTATTATTTTTAATATTACTTATTAATATCAATATGCTCCTTTAATGAAGGGGATTGCTTTTGAGAGCAGTTTTGTGAACAGTGAGTTATTTCTGATAATGAATTAATAAATTTTGCATATTTATAAAATCAAAATTAGTTATTTAAATTCTTGATGTATGTTAGTCATATTAATGAGTGCATTCCGACTCTAGGCGATTTCGTTTCCCGATTTGTCACATGCAACGAAAGTTTCTGGTTATGGGTTCCTACATAATAACGATGATTATGTTTGTGAGCAGAATTTTATCGTTAACAGAATGTTGTCTAATAAGGAACTTTAGCCTTCCAATGTACATAAATTATATTAAATATTTATAACAATATAATGTTATATCATTCATAGTCTCGATGCTTTAAACGAAACAATTAATTTTTTAACTTATCCCTTTTCAGACTATGCCGTTGCTTTGATTCTTCAGCTTTAGGTAGCATACCACATTGGTGAACTGTATAGTAAACTTATATTCGATGAAGGCTATGTGCATTGTGATCCACATCCTGGCAACTTAAAAGTAAACAAGACAAATAACACGTTGCAAATTGTTTTGCTTGATAACGCTTTGTATCAGGTTAACTAGCTATTGTACATAATTAATTTGTTGATATTATATCTCTTTAAAAGAACTTAGATGATGAATTTCGATATAATTACAGTTGTCTATGGTTAGGTTTACTGAAAGGAAATATAGACGAAATTACTAAAGCTTCTAAATATTTTAATTCGTCTGACACGTCGAATCTTTTAGCCGTAATTATTTCTGGACGAACTCCCAATTCAATTAAACAAGGCCTTCGAAACGTGCAATTTTCCCCTGAAGAAGTTAGTAATTTTGCTCAAAATTGCGGTGATTTAATAGTTCAGTTAATTTTATTCGTATGAATTATTTAATAATTTAATATTAACTAATGATTTAATACTTTAAGTATTTTTTAATAATTTAGTCATTTATTCATAAAACTTATGATCACATAAATCAGTAAATTGACACATTTTCAATTATATTTTAGATTTTTATACTTAAGTTTTATTAAGTCTTAATATTTTTATAATATAAATGCTTTAGTTTTTTTATATTTTAATTTAATATTTGTTATATCAACATCTCAATATTTATTATCATTTAAATTTATATTCATATAAATATTTATATTTATAAAAATTTATAAATATAAATATTTATATTTTTTTGAGAATAAATCGTTTAAAAAATAATATTATATATAATAAAGATTATATTATATAAAAGAGAATTAAATAATTAGATAATTTAAATAATTTAATATATAAAAGAAAATTAAATAATTAAAAAATTTGAATAATTTAATATATAAAAGAGAATTAAATAATTGAATAATTTAAATAATTTAATTAAATTAATTAATTAAAAGAGAATTATAAACGATTTGAGAATAAATTGTTTATTTATAAATTTTCAATTATTCTATTATCTAGAATTATGCTTTGGCAAATTTCGTACTTATTATGTTAGTATCTTTGAAATTAATTCACTCGGAAGACATTAATAGAAATTTTAATAAACTTAAATAAAAAAATATAAATAAATAAATAAACTTAAATAAATTTTTAATAGAAAAGTTTAATGTGTTAAACTTAATTTGCAATAAAAATATTATTTTTAGCAGAGCTTATTTAGTACTAAAATCATTAGATTAATAAAGTTTAATTTCTTAAATTAATTAACAAAAATGAATTAAACAATTTACAATTAATTATTTTTATTAAAAATAATTAATTTTTAATAATTTTTTATTAAAAATTACTTTTAATAAACAAATTTAGTAATCTAAATAATAGTAAAAATAATATCAAACTCAAAATTTGTCAGATTTGGCAACTTAACTGATTGTTTTGGTATCCTTTTAATACAATGGTAAAGAAACGTTAGACTGAAAATACGATTGAAACAAATAATTAGAAACGTTTACATATATGAATGTCTGCCCAAATCGGTTCTCAAATAGTCAATTTTCGGTTCATATCTAAGCGAGTCTCTGAATCGTAACAGGCGATTCTCAGTTAAAGTTACTCTATAACTGATAACTCTATGTTATAAATTATATTACAACTGAGTAAAATGTTATATTTATTTTAATCTTTTATTTCTACATATTTATGTAAAAAGATTATGATCTTTTTAACTAGATTATATTTATAATCTTTTATTTTTATAATCTTATTTTATTTCAAAAGATTATATTTAATTTGAAATCAGAAATGATTTCAATTATTTTCTCAAGATGTAAGATGAAAGTCTCTTATTAAATCTAATTATCAATACACCAAAGGAGTCGAGTGATCGTTAGCCAGCATTAAAAGGACTGAAACTTGAAATGTAGGTATTGGATCAGTAGCTGGAGGTCCACAAATACTGAAGTGTAGCGGCCTGCTATTGGCTTGTAGATAGGATTAAAGTAGCATCAGAATAAAAATAGTCATCAAAATTTTAAAGTTGATATACCTGTGCGGACTGCACAGGTATATCAACTTTAAATTGGGAAACAAACTATAGGTAACCAGTTTGACCTTCTCCTACCAACGCAGATTTAATTTGAAATCAGAAATGATTTCAATTAAATTTGCAAAATGTAAGAATGATGTATTTCATTAAACCTAAAGGCCAATAAAGCAGACGAATCGAATGATCGTCATCCATAATTAAAAAGCCTTAAACGTTAAACTTAGGTATTGAATAGGTAGCTGATGAGGTTCATCAATACTGAAGTGTAGCGTAATGCTATTGGCTTGTAGATAGGATTAAAGTAGCATCATAATAAAAATAGTCATCAAAATTTCAATAGTAACAATGAGTGCACAGGTATATCAATTTGAAAATAGGAAACAAACTGTATATAACTAATTTAATAATAGCAATCATTAGGTGAAATAGGTAGGTTTTCAAATTGAAAGTAGTACCTTTTGAAATCAGAAATGATTTCAATTAAATTTGTAAAATGTAAGACGGAAGTATTTTATGTAAACTAATTGCCGATAAATCAGATGATTCGAGTGATTGTTAGCCAACATTTAAAAGTACCGAAACGTGAAATGTAGGTATTGGATCAGTAGCTGATGAGGTCCATCAATACTAAAATGTAGCGTAATGCTGTTGTGTTATATTTGTAGATTGTGTTTGCAAGTGTATACAAGTGATAAACATGTGTATCACTGGACACTATTTACCTTATCCGGTGTTTTAGTTCTTAAAACAAAAAATATAACTTTATTTAAGTGAACATAAATGTACTCATAATCTAGAATTAATTGAAAATTTAGAATTAAAGAAACTATTACTAAAAGGAAATAAATTATATAATGACTTAAATGCTTACTTTGGTAAGCTGATTAATAGTAAAAGCTTAGTGAAAGCCCTTATAAAACTTAAGGCTTAATTTCTTACTTTAGTAAGTTGATAGTAAAAGCTTAAATACATCAAAGCTTAATACTAAAAGCTTAATAGTAAAAGCTTAAATACATCAAAGATACATATTTGGAAAACTTATATATTAGATAAAATTAAAAATAAAATGAAAATAACAAACAATTATAAATGGAAAGATCAAATTAATAAAGATATGTATAAAGAACTTACTAAATTAAAGGATAACTATATAATAACAACTATTGATAAAGCTAGTAATAACTTCGTCTTGATATGCAAAAAGCTTTATTATGATATACTAATGAAAGAGGTTAATTATAATGATTTAAATATAAACACAACATATGAATGTAGTGATTTAGAAACAATTATTACAATTCATAGTTCTATAATGGATAAAAAGGGTATAAAGGTTGAATCAGATAATAAAAATATACCTATATTATATTGAAATCCAAAATTACATAAAATCCAATAAAACCTAGGTTCATATGTAGTGCGTTTGAATGTACATTAAAACGGCTTTATGTTTATATGAATATAATACTTAATGTATTTATAAAACACTTCAAGACATATTATAAGGTAATCGAAATTAATACTGGTATAAAACGCTATTTCAGTATTAATTCTACAAAAAAATTTTTAGAACACACAAAAGGAATAAATTTTCAGAATATAAATACATACGATTTTAGTACGCTTTATACAAATCTAGATTTAGTAAATATTAAAGATGAATTAGAAAAATTAATTAATCTTATATTTAGAAATAGATATACATATATATGTTATATTAATTATAACGCATATTTAACAAAAATTTAACCATCAAGTAAATATAAATATATGGATAAAATTGAATTAATAGAATCCTCAAATATTTTAATAAATCAAAATTATTTAAAGGTATGGACATATATATTTAGACAAAAAAATGTGTTTCAATGGGAGGTATTAGTGGTCCAATTATAGCTGGCTTGTTTTTAAGCTTTATAGAATATGAATTTGTTCATAACTCTGTAAAAACTAAATCTAAGCTATATAAATATATGAAATATTTATTTTGATACATTGATGATTTATGTGTATTTAATTCTAATAATTTTTATTCAATTAGTGAACAAATTTATCCAGAAAGCCTTATTTATAACAAAACCAATATTGATGATAAAGAAGGTGTATATCTAGATGTGAACATTAAATTAACATTAACTAAAACTACTATTAATTTATATCGTAAAGATGACATATTTAAATTTACAATAAAAATTTTTTGCATGAGCATTCATGCATACTATAGATTATAAAATATAATACATTAAATAATGAAATATTAAGAATTGCAACAATTTGTAACGATATTGGTTTTCTTCAAAATCATTTAAATAATTTAATAGATGCATATTTTTAACTAGGTTACTAAAAATACCATCAAACAGAATATAGTAAAATATAAAAATCAGCAAAATATTGTTAAAAATAAATTTAAACTCTTAAACTGGAAATTTTTAATGGATGGATACTAAATAATATTATGGAGAATTGCTTCCGAGTCAAATGCAACCTTTTTATTGCAAACCATCCCCGGTAATTCAAAAGACTTAATTTATTATTAGATATTTCGACTGTATTCAGCAGTCTTTTTCAATGCAAAAATAGAAGAACACATGTTAATAAATTTAATATAATTAATTTAATATATGTTAATATAGTTAATATATTTTAATATATTAAATATTAAATATTTATATTATATTTATATTTTAATATATTTTAATATATAGTTAATATAATTAATTTGTATATATGTTATAGCCCTATATGAATAAAATACTTAAAGTAATTAAAGCACACTTTAAAAAATATCGCAAGGTAATCGAAATTAATACTGGTATAATACTGGTATAATTAATCTTACATTCGAAAAAGATATACATATATATGTTATAATAACTATAACGCCTATCTAACAAAAATTAAACCATCAAATAAAAATAAATATATGGATAAAATTGAATTAATAGAATCCTTAAATATTTTGATAAATCAAAATTGTTTAAAAGTAGGGACATCTATATTTAGACAAGTAAAAGGTGTTCCAATTGAAGGTAATAGTATACCTATATTATATTGAAATCCAAAATTACATAAAAATCCAATAAAACCTAGGTTCATATGTAGTGCGTTTAAATGTACATTAAAACCACTTTCTGTCTATATGAATAAAATATTTAAAGTAATTAAAGCACACTTTAAAAAATATTGCAAGGTAATCGAAATTAATACTGGTATAAAACACTATTTCAGTATTAATTCTACAAAAGAATTTTTAGAACAGACAAAAGGAATAAATTTTCAAAATATAAATATATACGATTTTAGTACTCTTTATACAAATCTAGGTTTAGTAGATATTAAAGAAGCGTTAGTAAAATTAATTAATCTTATATTCGGAAAAAGATATACATATATATGTTATAATAATTATAACGCACATCTAACAAAAATTAAACCATCAAGTAAATATAAATATATGGATAAAATTGAATTAATAGAATCCTTAAATATTTTGATAAATCAAAATTATTTAAAGGTAGGGACATCTATATTTAGACAAGTAAAAGGTGTTCCAATGGGTGGTAATAGTAGCCCAATTATAGCTGACTTGTTTTTAAGCTTTATAAAATATGAATTTGTTCATAACTGTGTAAAAACTAAATCTAAACAATATAAATATATGAAATATATGTTTCGATACATTGATGATATATGTGTATTTAATTCTAATAATTTTTATTCAATTAGTGAGCACATTTATCCAGAAAGCCTTATTCTATAACAAAACCAATATTAATGATAAAGAAGGTGTATATCTAGATATGAACATTAAATTAATATTAAGTAAAACTACTGTTAATTTAATTAATTAAATTAACAGAAAAATTAATTAATGTTCATAAATTAATTAAATTAATAAATTATTAATTTAATAATTATTAATTTCATAAATTATTTTAAATTAATTAAAGAAAAATTAATTAATCTTATATTCGGAAAAAGATATACATATATATGTTATAATAATTATAACGCCTATCTAACAAAAATTAAACCATCAAGTAAATATAAATATATGGATAAAATTGAATTAATAGAATCCTTAAATATTTTAGTAATCATATATTCGTCATTCTTAATATAATATGATCCTTTAGTATATAATCCTTAATATTTTAGTAATCATATATTCGTCATTCTTTCGCCCGACGCGAAAGAATGACGAATTCCGTTTCGTCATCACTATGACTCATCAGTGACAGTTCCCTCCTACTGCTGGATGCAGATGAGGACTAGCAGACGGCAATCAAGTGCATGCTGTACTAGAAAATCTCTAGTAACATCATCTAGACTGCTGAATTAGCACTACAATAACTTTACCAAATTTGATCATTAGCACAAGTACTTGCAAATTTGAAATAAGAAATGATTTCAATTAAATTTGCCAAAGGTTAGACGGAAGTCTTTCATTAAATCTAATTGCCAATAAAAGCGGACGAGTCGAGTGTACGTCAGCCAACATTAAAGGACCGAAACGTGAAATGTGGGTATAGGATTAGTAGCTGATGAGGTCCATCAATACTGAAATATAGCATACTGCTGTTTACTTAAAGCAACGAGCACAAAATTTACTAAAACTGAATAATCATCAAAATTATATTGAAAATTACATGTATTTTATGTTGATGTAATGGCAATAATGTCGATATAATTGTCTATAAAAAATGATGTAGTCCTTCCTTTACTTCTTTCACTATAAACTAATTATCGAAGTCATTTCTAGTGAAATGATAAAAGTTGGTACTTGATCTACTCTATTGTTCTTGCAGCAACGATACACTAACTTTTATGTGTAGATCTCGAACTTTGCTCATTTTTGTCGATAATTTAATTATTAAATGCTATATTTTGTATGAAAAAGATAACATGTATGAAAAATAATAAAGTACAAAAAGTAACATTTGTGAAAATGATACTGATACACTAAATATGTTAATATGTAGTTGGACAACATTTCAAATTTCTAATTAGTTTACTGTTTTTATCGTAATGTACCAGGTATTTATTTTTTATTCATAATATTCTTGTGTAAAATTAATAGTATCTTTAATCAATAAAGATAATTAGTTATTCATTAATTAATTATTTATTCGTAATTATTGAAAAGTCTTTGTTTAAATTTTGTTGTAAAATAAAACAATGAAAACAATTAAATGTTTAATTTGATCATTGAATTAATAATTTTATAATATTTTTTAATTAATATTTTATGATGTAATATTGTATGATTTTGTAATTATCCGTTGCTAATACAAATGTCTCTATAGTAGCCTAAAATTAATCAGTTTCGTCTACTAAAATAATTTTAGTAAATTACCACAAAATAAAATAATTTTTGGCAACTTTATTTTTGCGTATTAGCAAAGCGGCCTTAAATTATTTGCAGATCAATGCGCTGTTGAGTTAAATTATTAGTAAATATCATATTCGGCTATTATATTCAATAAAAAATATTTGGTTTTCTGTTTAATTAGATAAAGGAAATAAAACGACAAATTCCTGAGAATTTGACTGCAATGGCAAACCTATTAAAGAACGTTCCTGATGATCTCTACTTGATATTGAAAGCAAACCGTTTACTGGAATCTTTAAATGAAACATTAGGCATTCGAAATCGGTACATTTCATTTATACCTTTACATCGATCATGTATACACTATAAATATAAATTCGAAAGATCGAAAGAATCAAACGTTTATAGAAAAATATGTCTGTTTGCAGAGGAACAAATTCAAATTTTACTTTTTAGATCATATCTGCTGATGCTTGATTTTTCTATGCGAATGAACGGCCTCTTTAAATACTTAAAATTTTTCACAGTGTACAGTTCTAGTGTAAAAGCGAATTTGATTTGATTTCAATAAACGGATATACGTAAATATTTATTTTATCACGAAATAAATGTAACTTGTTGATTTCTGTAAGATAACTTAATAAAGTTAATATTTGTCTAAATCAGTGATTCCCAAAGTATGGTAGACGGCTCCCCAGTGAGGTTCTTTAGAAATTTAGGGGACTATGACGGATTATGAAGAAATAGTGGAGGGGGCTGAAAGACCAAAAAAGGCCCTGGTGGATTTCTTAGAGCCTCAAATGTATTTGCTTTATCTGGTCTTTGAGCTGTTGCGATAAAATTGTTGGTCTATTTCCAGCATTATACTTAGTAGAACGAAGATTTAGTTGAAAGTTTTTTGTTGAACACTAGAAATTGAGCACAAGTAGTAGGTACAAGCAATCGATCAATTACGTAAGTAAAAACAGACTAGCTATGATATTTTAACAATTTAAGAAACATTTTATTAAAATATTGATTAATAATAAATATTGACAGAAGGGCATTTAACATTTAGCTTTATTCGGCTAAACACATTGACTTTCAAGTACAAAGCGGAATAGAAAATTTCAGAATTATTATGACTATTTAGCATTTATTGCTCTTAAAACAATTTGCTTTAGCATTTAGCTTAAAGAAGTCAAAAAGAAATTACAATGTCATCATTTATCGTGCCAGTTACATACTAAAAATTGTTTATTATAAAAATTAGTTTATACTAATTATATTAAAAATAAATAAATTTTATTATTCAAATAAAATTTAAAAAAAGCTGTATAATTATTTAAATAATAATCTTATAATAATTAAATTTATTGAAGATGTATCCTTTCATCAATATTTTTTAAGTCTTGTAAAGGCTAACCGGGAATATTAATATACGTCTACAATTTTTAATGTTTAAAATTATTACATTTATTTAATTAATTATATTTACTTGATTACATGTAATATGAACATATCTTGCTAATAAATTAAATTTCGTTAATACTTGTGTTATAGTTTATGTTTGTTATTTTATTTTCTTAACAGCATCAGTTTCGTTTAAAATGAAGTTACAGGAATAAAATGTTGGCCTTGATACATTTCTGTTTTAAATGATTTTGAAGAAAGCCAATATCATTACATATTGTTGCAATTCTTAAAATTTCATCATTTTATGTATTATATTTTATATTATATGGTATGCATGAATGCTCATGCAAACATATGTTTCTTGTAAATTTAAATATGTCATCTTTACGATTTAAATTAAAAATAGTGTTTATTTATACTTACTTTATATGCTTCCCTTATCACCAAACTTATTTAAATTATTTATTATTATTTATTATCATTTAATTTAATATACGTAAACTCAATTACCTGATCCAATTATTATTTCATGTATTAATTATTTCATTTTATTATAAACATCAGTTTCGTTTAAAATGAAGTTACAGGAATAAAATGTTGGTCTTGATACACAGGGCAGATCAAGATTAAAAATATTTACAGATTAAAAGCATTAAAATATAAAGCCAATCAATACTGATCCATAATTACTCCGACTTTTGTATTATAGAATACCAACAAGAAAATAATAGCGAAATTAAAAGTAAGCTGTTCGTGAAACTTAAAATTTGTATACGCTAATAATCAAAATAAAACCGGTTTTAAAACGCAAAAATTACAAATTGGAAATAATTCAAAAAACGACGCTAGAGTACATAAATTTACAATTTAAATTTAGCTACTAATAGAATTTCGACTATCTGGCCATTCCCATATCTGTGATGAATTGGTAAAATCGCATTCTGACATAACGAGCTTTTTTTCCGAGCTAATTGCCAGACATAACCCTGACGAATGCTTTATTAATTTGTTATCCTGAAAACAATATTTTTATTTTATGAAAAGTATGATCTCATACTTGAATATGCCATAATTGATTTCCTTTTCTACCATGACAAGACAATAGAACAACCCTGCCTTCTTTATTAATTTCCCTTATACCGCCGGCGTAGTCAAGGCAAAGTTCTGCTTTGCGAATTTCATTTGCTGGACTGTAGTACCATAGCTTTACGGTAATAGTTTAATATATTAGATTGTTTGAATTCCTAAAGTACCTGAGTGCCTCGCAATCCGTGACAAGGAAATACTATAACATTGTCAGATGCTCTCTTTCCTGCGGAATCAAGACATAGGTTTTCCATTACATTCTTTACCTAAATATATATGGTAAATGAATTAAAGGAATTAAAATTATGCATACCTCTCCAATTTTTAACATATCCTTTGGAATAAACAGCTCCGGATAAATATTTCGGTGAAAATACTCGAATTTTTTACAGTTTAAACTTTCACGCAACTTGTGACGACCCGTGATATTCCCATACACTTCAGGTTTTCGCTATAATAATACTTATTTTATAAAAGAAATATATAAGAATGTAATTAAAGCCAATATATTTTTAATTAACGAATTTTGAGTTTTATTTATGTCATAAAGAAATTTAAAAAAATAACAAATACATTCTATTGTACAGTGAATCACAAAGTACAGAATTAGTAAATGTAGGTGTGTAAATTGCATATTT
Organism: Pomphorhynchus laevis; assembly: GCA_012934845.2. Lineage (NCBI taxonomy): Eukaryota > Metazoa > Acanthocephala > Palaeacanthocephala > Echinorhynchida > Pomphorhynchidae > Pomphorhynchus > Pomphorhynchus laevis. The sequence continues at coordinate 91,351 of WNNJ02002767.1, forward strand.
TTTAATCGTAACTTGTGAAATTTGAATGAGTAGTGTGATCAGAATGTAGTCTTTAGGTCATCTTTTTAAATTATAATCAGAATTAACTATATATTACAATATTTCTGGATTTTAAAACAAGTAGAAACAATTGGCAAATACATTGAGTAAATATACTGAGTTTCCATTTTCGCATTGCTTGAGTAAATTAAGCTACAATTTTACCATCGTTAAGCGTTTACTAACCCATGTACAGAGAAGCAGATAATATCTGTTCTTAGAATAAAGTACCGAATAAGCTATCAAGTTATATTTAATGTACATTTTATTTGTATGGCAATAGACACAGTATTTAAATATCTCAACTTGTCGTTTTGTTGATAACATTTTCCTAATAGCTCAGAAGCATATTGCTTCGATAGGGATTTCGAACAGCAGTCCAATCCAATAAATTAGGAAGACTGGCACATTAGGTTACTTTGCTGATTCTAAACTTAAAGTTTATTATCTATGCCATTATTATTGAACATGTGACTTTCGCTTAACAAATGCCAGGTAAGCAAATGTAAAATCAGTTTTCCTGATTTGCTACTTTCAGGTTTACTAATTCATCATTTTAGCTTTAATTGAAAGGTTGATTTGGCTTCACGAAAGAGATAAATGTATTTAATATATTATAAAGCTCTAATGATGATATTATATATTATGCTGCTTGTGTCTTGTTTCTTTCGTAATATCAACGCATAGATTTTTGATACTGCTCAATGTTCTTCAATATTTATACCCACAGTTGTGTAACCGAAAAGTGTTGGTGCACATGTGCACATCTATGTTGCCGACCTTGCCCATCTAGAAGTTTTCGCATCAATCAATATACAGTATATCATATTGACAAATCACAATATGGCGAGACGGCAACATCATCTTTTATGATGATCTAATAAATCCCAGTGTCTGTCTTTTGTTTCCTTCGTAATTTCAATGACATGTTTTACAAAAAATAAATAAAAACTTGAAAGTGTGTTTTGTTTTGCAAATAAATATAAAAATAATATATTTAATATGCAAATATTTTTATAATATAATGTATAATATTAATTTATAGTAATTTATTATTAACTTGTATAATATTACTATATTATATTTAATTTAGCATTATTATTAAATTTATAAATAATTTAAAATACGTAAACTCAATTAGCTGATATTATTATAACTTCATCTAATAAACAAAACATTCTTTCAAGTGTGTTTTGTTTCGCAAATAAATATAAAAATAATATATTAAATATGCAAATATTTTTATAATATAATGTATAAATAAAACTTCTTGCGCAATCAAGAAGTTTTCGCATTCAGCAATAAACAGCATATCATATTGACAAATCAACATATGGCGAAACGGCAACATCAGCTTTTATGATGATCTAATAAATCTTTTTTTGATCTAATAAACAAAACACACGTGAAAGTGTGTTTTGTTTTGCAAATAAATATAAAAATAATATATTAAATATGCAAATATTTTTATAATATAATGTATAATATTAATTTATAGTAATTTATTATTAACTTGTATAATATTACTATATTATAATATTTAATTTAGCATTAGTATTGAATTCATAAATGTTTAAAATACCTACTCAATTAACTTCATTCTAAAAAGTGCTATCACCTAAATGTTTGTAATTTAATATATTTTTATATATTTTTTCAATTTATTTTTAACACGCTTTACAAAAATAAAAGTCTGTATTGCTTTGCAAATATATATAAAAATAATATATTTAATATGCAAATATTTTTTATATTATAATGTATAATATTAATTTATAATAATTTATTATTTACTTGTAATATGGCAATTTCAATTTAAATTGCAATTTCTACGAAATAGCGGTATTCAGTTGCTAATTCTTCATATTACAATAGTATTTTCTCGTTAATTTTTAGAGTGCGATTTTAAAGGAATTATGTAATGCAGACAATCGAAATATATATTAATAAATATGTCAAACTTAAGGATGTTATACTGATATTTTCTTTAATACTAAACATGTGTCCGCAAATTATTGTACGGATATCATCACTACTAGTGGCAACACGACTTCACTACTAACATCATCCTGCGCTGACGTTAGTACTCAGTAGATCATCAGGGCGCAGGTAATGAGCGCTAACGTTTCAACATCTGTAATACTTGGAATATTTTATAGAGAATCCAGCAAGTCATTGAAAAATTGCACGAAACATTTCTGGGAATTTATAGTCTCTTTATCGGTATAACAATTTTCGAAATATATTTCTAGATCAGGTCATTGTAGTTAGGTCGTGTTGCAACTAGTTCTTGACGATATGCGTACACTAGTTTGCAGACTTATGTTTAGGATTAAAGAAGAGATCGGTACATCTTTACGTTCCACAGATTAATGACCTGCTCTGGAAATATATTACAAAAATCGTTAGACCGGTGAAGAGTCTATAAATTCGCAGGAATGTTTCGTGCAATTTTTCAATCACTGGCTGGATTCTCTATAGTTCATTCAAGTATTATTATTCGAATGTCGTAGTCACATCGGCAGTCTACGAAAAACACTGATCCAAGATAGGTGAAAGATTGTACCTGTTCAATACTTATACCATCAATAATAACTGAGCACGGAGGGGAGTTTATGGCGAGTAGTTGACATTTCGGTAAGTTAAAAAATAACCCATATTTCTTTGCTGTCTCGCCTATGCGGGTTGCTGTACGTTGCGCATCATCAAATGATTCTGACAGTACGACTACATCATCCGCGTACGTCAGATCAGAAAGCAGCATATTGCTCTGATGCAGGCGTATACCTTCACTGTGCAGGTAGAGCGTTTCCCATAGGAGATGATCGATGAGAATGTTGAATAGTTCTGGTGATAGTACTCCCCCTGTCGAACACCTGTACTGACAGGAAACGGAATTCCAGTACAACCGTATTCGCACACGACTGACACAGTATTTTCATACATTGCACCGATAAGTTCACACAGGTGTTTAGGAATGCCTAAGGTATGGAGGAGCTTCCAGATGAATAGTCGATTAACTTGGTCAAACGCCGACTCGAAAAACAGATAACTTGATACTCTTGACGGACATCCATCAGAACGCGAAGGGTGAATATATGATCAATGCATCCTTGATTTGGTCTAAATCCAGCTTGATTTTCTCTTGTTTGAATTTGCCGTAACAGCCCAAATTCTGTTCAGAATTATGCCTTCTATGATTTTATATACTTAAGGTAGGAGAGATATGGGTCGATAATTCGAGCATAATGAAGCATCCCCCTTCTTCAGTATTGGAATTATAACTGAAGTTTGCCAGTCCATGGGAACCTGATTGTGATTCCAGATACATTGGAACAAATCGGTCAAATATTTGACAACTTTAGGACCACCATATTTGAGAAATTCTGGATGTATTTGATCATGTCTCGCAGATTTTCCGCATTTCAGTGTATTAATTATTTGACTGACCTCAATACTTGATGGGGGGTTGCCGTCGATTTCTAACACTTCTGTATGCATAGTACATACTTGGCGACTCCAGGATTTGTCATTACTATATGAGTTTGTTGAAGTGTCTGTCCTCTTGTAGAGATTTGTAAAATGAGCTCTCCAGCGTTCTAACCGTGCAGACTTTTCGAATATTTTATGTGACATATCGATATTCCACACCCCTGTGACTCCACTCTGCTGTGTAGGTGTGTAGTCATTCAAGTATTACACCATGTTTAAACGTTAGTGGTCAGTGCCTGCGTGTTGATTATCCACTGAGTACTAACGTCGGCGGTGGATGATGTTAGTAGCTAGGTCGTGATGTAACTAGTTCGTGACGATATTCGTACACTAATTTGCAGGCACATGTCTAGAATTAAAGAAGAGAGCAGTATAACATCCTTCCGTTTCGCCGATTAATAAATATTGAATTATTTTTAAATGTTTTACCATTAACATTGTTATATTTACTACTATATCGTTCAATTACTTTTGCTAATAGTCAATAAAAATAAGTTTTCAAAAACAATCATTTTCTAAATTGGATTGAATCACCAACCAAAACTTGTCTTCTTAATATCGATAATTTTGTGTGTCAAGAAACATCGGCGGTAACATACCTTTTCTACCGGAATATTATCGAGAAAATATGGAAGATAATCATCCAGCCAGACAAGTCCAACGCGCATGGTATTTCGTAGGACTACATTTTCCCCTTTTGGCCACTGATACGGGCTCCGCTTCCTGAATATATGGCCAACATGTGAACAAGGTGATATTAACAATTCTCCACCGCATAACCAGAGCTAGGAAGTTAAACAAGTAGGAAAATATACTATTCTAGAAAATTTACAAGCTACAGAATATTTAATTAATACCTCGACATATATGTCCTATCAATATTCTTCTGCAATTATTTCTAAATTAGTTTACATTCAAATAATGAACGAAATTGATTTTGTTTATTATGGGTCGTATACATCTTTGATAACAATTAAAACTTGCTTTTATACTCTCTAATTGTAAGGTACAATTTTTCAGTTATCTATAATTCACGACCATTTATATGCTATTGATTTGATGTAAACTATTTGATATGACTGATTCTAACTGCATAACATCACACAATATACAAATTTCGGATAAAAATCCATAAATAATTTTGTTATTAAATAAAAATTAATTTTTTAAACAAGAATTTTATCTTTAAATAATTTACAAAATAAAGGGTTCCCTCGAATGGGCCATTTAAAAAACAAAGTTGTTGTGTTTATATTCTTAATAGTGCTCGTGAAACCAGTCGACATTATGAACGGATTAAAAGAAGATCTTTCTACGATTGTTACTCGTTAGTTGTATTTAGATTGTTTCTTTCCTGGTGGTATTTAAAAGGGTCTGACATGCAAATCTTAGCAGATGACGGTGCCAAATTATTAAAGATGCAAATGTCCAAGAAGGACCGGTCCGTCATTTGCCCGAAGAGACAATTGCAAACTATGTCTGCTCTCGCTCCTCTATCTCGTGAAGTAGTTGATGTGTTGAAAATTAAAAATTCAGATACGTCTTGCAATTGTGGTTCCGTTCGAACTTCGCGGCAAATAGCCTTAAGATGTTAAGCAACTTCATCTACAACATCATTATGTCTGATAAACGTCATGCCTTTAACCCTACAAGATAAAGCATGGTTGATCTCAAGGTTGGAACCACATACACATTTCAGATATCAACATCTATAGCTCCAATTATATCTTGCAGCCAATGCATCTTTAAATTCAACGGAATTAATGAAGATGTAGATGTTGTCGGAAGTAGGGTTAAGCCAGGCGGAAGATCCGGTTGCACATACACTCTCAAAGAGCGTTGTCATTTTCTGATGATTGAATTAATTTTTATCGTAATCGAAGTTATATATTTTTATTCTCTGTCCTAATAAGCTTTAACGTCTCTCGTTGACGCTGTTCTTGTTCGAGTCTCGTAAAACCATCGATAGTTTGGCATATAATCCTGGAATTCTGATACTCAGATATATCCGTTTGTGTATGATCAATTATATCCAATCCACCTAATCGGCGAGGCAAAGAAATAATTTGCTCAATATCATCATCTCCAGATTCGAAATCTATCATTTCTGGTAATATTTGGTTATACAATTTTAATCTGAGTGAGCAAAAGATTGATACGGGATATCACATGTACGCTTCAGATAGATAAATTTCTGCTGTAATGCTTTCGTCAGAAGAATGTAGCCAGCGAAAGCCTCACAGTTAGTTACTTCCTTCAATTTATTTAATTCCACCTCCCACTCGGCCGTTTTTTCCTCGCATCTTTTCTGATAAACTCATCACTTCCTATGTAGTTTCCATGGTAAGTTACACAATCCTGCACGATTTTGACGCCATCGTTGATTATCGGGTTAGACCGAACTGCTTTTTCGTTCTGATTTGTCAACAAAACACATTTAGTTGGATTTATATGGTAGCCAAAGGACGGTCAACATCTTTTTATATCCTGCCATATTATTGTGAGCTCAGATATCGTTCCGACACACGCCCCATCATTAGCATACCAGCAATGTGTTGAATCTGGAGCGACTTTATGTAAGCGATGGATCATAGGGATCGAATCAAGTGCGAAAGCTGCCATAGATAACGGTCGCCTGAGTAAAGCCCACCGATGCCATTAGGGATGTACCGTTTATCGTAAGTTTTATGGGTTCTCCGAAAGTATTCATTATAATTCTTTACAAGGATGGACATATATACTTCATGTTTTGTAGGACAAGTCTTCTATTTATGCAGTTAAAAGCATTTCGATCATCTAGTGACAGGACGCATTTGTTTTGTGATTTTTCGTATGCACCGCGGATTGAATGAATAGCGATTTCAGTGACACATCTCTGTCCTGCACATAGCTAAAAAATTTGGCAAACTGAGGTGAGGTATACGGAAACTTGCTTTAGTATGACTCGGCCCACTATCCTTCTTAACACCTCACCTATTCCAATTGGCCTCACCCCAGGTTGTTTATCAATAAGTATCAACCTGCTCACCGTATACGCTCTTAATTATGATGGTTCTATCGCTTCCATTGCAATCTTAATAACGAAGTACCAAATTGCGCAGGACAATTTTTCCGATGCATTTCCCTGTGCTGTTAGAAAATTACGCCATAACCGAGCATATGTTCTCGAAGGACTTGCTGAACCTTTGGTTAGTCCTGCTGCAGTTATTATGTCTGCTGGCACAATGTCATAAAATCTGACTTGGTGGTGATCAATTCTATCATTTAAGTTGTGTTAGTAAATATTCTTCAATTAACGGACACGCATTTGGGTGTAATTGTTTTAATCGGCTTAGTACTGTCTCTCCATCGATCTCTTGATCTAAGGACAGCACACCACTTCTATTCATCGAACATAATTCTCTTGATGCTTCTGAAATATTGACATTTTAACTTGGCTTACTATTTGATGAATAGTATGGTCTAGATGAAATATTTTTGCTTGAATCGATCTTTGCTTCAATTGTTGTAAGTAATAATATTAAAATAATATTAATAATATTAATATTATTTTAGTAATAAATTATTATATTTTAATAATAATTTTTACAGTTCAAAGATTACCCACAAGTGAGCCCGTACATTATAATTATTCATTATTTTCTCATCATTGGTTTCCAATAGTCTGCGCTCGGTTTGGGCAGAGAATGGAGGAACGTGGCATCCTAATGATCATTAAGAAGCCACGCATAAGTAATGAGCCAATTTCCCGCCGTAATTGAACGATTTCGCATGAGTACGTGCTTAAGTTTTTCACAGCCAGCTTATGCGTGATTGTCCGTAAACCTCGATTTGCGTCTGTACTAATATCGGATGAACTCGACAACACGAACGGCAATAATGTCGAGTGCTCTATTTATCTTACACGCTCATTATAGTTGGCAAATTTACGTTGTACATGGAAGCCGAATGCAGAGTCAATGGATTTAGTGGCATTTAAGGGCGCGTGTACGTTGAAAATACAAATATCTATGAAAGTGCACTATGAATCGCCTCCATATAAGCCATTGCACGCTATGACAAGACGAGCATTTCTATCTTGTGTCGTACTCTGTACTTGAAAACTTCTTCCAGGACGTAAGGGCTGCAACACAGGCGCAATTTGTAAACATAACGATACTATCGTGATAGTCTTATCAAGAAAATCCCGGACGCAATTATGTCTAAGTGACGGAAGGTACCCAAGTTTACAGGAAAAGGCATAAGATAACGAGTTTGATTAACCACAAGAGCAACATTTGGGAGCGTCGCTAGTTAATTGTCCGTATCGGTTAGCAATAGCGTCTCGGAGTACTGTGCTATTTAATACTAATCCGTTCGAGATTGAAGGATAAGCGGTTAGCCAGGAAAACGCGCTACTTACATAAGCATGATCTAGTGCATTTTGAACACTCTAATCCAATTCTCTGTATACATGCTTTTTGTCCTCATAGAGTCGTTCGGCATTTGCTTGAGAAACAGTCGAGCGGCACATGAGTTGAAATTCAAGCAATTTCTCATGATTACGATAGTTTACAAATCCACAGCAAAATCTCGCTGAATTCTCGTAGTTCGTGGATACCGAGCGACAAGGGTTGAAAATCCCCAGACTACCAATACTCACTGGTTAATTGCATAGTGTCCACATAATATCGTCCGGCAGTGATTCAACCGAGAGTAGATGTTTTTATTCTGATTGCAGTTCTTCATTGAGCCTATAGAACAATTTTGGGTTACACATGCATGTTCTCTGAATGTAATTCCACGTGTGTTGAAAGGAATTTGTTAAACATGTGTAGTAAACTTGAAGGTCGATTTCACCTACATTATGCAGAAACACCAGCCTTTCGTTTATTACTAAGACTTTTGTTTATATGGTTTTTGCAATGAATACATCCATTCCAATTGGTGTCCCAAGAACTGCCACACCATCAACCCTGGCTTCGACGCCCAAACGACATCAAATCCAGCGATTGGTTTTGAGTTCCGAGATAATATAAAATAACATAAAATAATATTTTTATTATATAAAAATCAATAAATAATATAATATAAAATAATATTTTGATTATATAAAAATCCATAACTAATTTGGTTATTAAATAATTATAATCAACTCAATCATATATGCATCTTCATATTTAGAATAATTGTATAAACACGATTATCTTTCTGATTTCGTCTACTTTAAATTAAATCGTTTAACTATAAATCATCTATTTAGTATAAAAATTTGTAGAAATACAATTTATGCCTATAAAAAATCTTTATTTTTATTTATATAACCTAATGAACATGTTTTTGATTATCTAACCTTAAACGACAGCTCAATATTTTCCCCACCCCATATTCTCATTCCATCGTCGTATTTCCCAAGCTTTTCAAACCAATCTTTTCGAATAGCAAACAAGCCACCAGCCATGGTAGGAGATCTAACGCACATTTTATCAGATTAAATCAACACCAAAGTAGCCTACCTGATAGGATCTGTACGATGTGCACGGCGCTTACGTTCGTGTTCAGGTATAGTATGCCAGTTAAAAGTAAGATCCCAAGTGAATCCGCCGACTTGAATAGACTCGATTGGAGAACTGTACATTGCTAAAGTCGAATCGCTCATTGCTTCAATTACGGGTACGGCTGACGCGTTAGGGTTTTTGACTAAGATATCGAGCAATGGTTCCAGCCAACCTGAATGGCAGGAAGAAAGTTTGATTTTTATTAGATTTTTAAGTACATTTATAGCAAAGTTATATAACACTAGCAAAGTTATATCTATAGCAAATGTTATATCTATATTAAATATTACATATTTAATATTACATATTAAATATGTAATATTACATTAATTTAATATTACATATTAAATTATAATATTAATTATTATATTTATTTATTTGTTTTATAATTTATTAATTACTTTTTAAATTATTTAAATTTAAATTTTGTCTTCTGTTAACATTTTAAATATGTTAAAAAATGTTTAGTCCCGTGTTAGATAATTTAGTCCCGTGTTGACACAATTCGAGCTGCATAAAATAAATTAATTAAAGAATTACATTTATTCTGCGATTGTCAGAGATTTTCAAAGTTGTCTACCAGCTATTATTTATGTGCCAATACGTCAATGTTAATAATGTGGTTCTTTATGCTTTCACACCGCACTATATATTTTAAAGGCATAAACAACAAATAAATTTTTAAAAGTGTAGAAAACACTTTTATTGATATATACAGAATATTAAGAATATGAAATAACTATAACAAATTTCGTTCATATTGGTTTCGTTAACAAAATCAATATTGATGATAAAGAAGGTGTATATCTAGATATGAACATTAAATTAACATTTAACTAAAACTACTATTAATTTATATCGTAAAGATGACATATTTAAATTTACAAGAAACATATTTTTGCATGAGCATTCATGCATACCATATAATATAAAATATAATACATTAAATAATGAAATTTTAAGAATTGCAACAATATGTAATGATATTGGTTTTCTTCAAAATCATTTAAATAATTTAATAGATACATATTTTAAACTAGGTTACTATAAAAATAACATCAAGCAGAAAATAGTAAAATATATAAATCAACACAATAATATAAAGAATAAATTAAACTCTTAAGTGGCAAATTTTAAACTAGGTTACTATAAAAATATCATCAAACAGAATAAAATAATCATTCTTTACTACGAAACATCAGAAAACTTGTTTGCAACGATAAATTTCGAGAACTCACAAATCAGTGAAATCGGAGGGGCACTTAATCAGAGAATAGATACATCGAAGCATTTTGAATAAGGAACTGTATTGGATATACTGAAAACTATACCCCAAACAGGCTGAACTGAATAAGCAATGCCTTCTTGATACATCAATATGAAGATTATCAGATCACAATGATGTTATGTTGGATGCAAGGTTGTACAGTTCTCCAATCGAGTCTATTCAAGTCAGTGGATTCACTTGGGATCGTACTTTTTAACTGGCGTACTATACCTGAATATGAACGTAAGCACCGTGCCCATCGTACAGATCCTATCAGGTTGGCTACTTTGGTGTTGATTTAATCTGATAAAATGTGCGTTGCATTAAAATACATACTATACGTAGTATTAGAATGAGATACTATATAATCAAATTTAATCAGAGGAAATACATCATTAGCATGTATTTGGCCCCGCTGCTATGTTGGGTAGAGGAGTTAGGGGCCGAAACCTGATAGCATAGCAGTTCCACCTGATGACCTCTAATTCTTATTCTGATACAACGTCTGTTATTTATTAGTCAATTCATTAAAATGAAGTTCATTTTAAATTTCAATTTTTTATTTTACCTTGATATAAATTATAAAAACATTATATAAAATAATTAAATTATTTATAATTATTTATTATTTAATCAAGATGCTAAGGGAACCTTTATCATTAGTGTGATATTGCGGTCGGAAAAGTAGTGCTCCTTGCGAAGGGAAGATGCGTGTCAAATGCTAAAGACACTAGACCCATAACAATATCTAATAATATTGTTATGGTGTATGGAAGAGCTCTTGCGAGGAACCTTGCCCGATTATCATTTTATTTAATCTATAAATAATTTAAGATACGTATACTTACCTGATCTGATATATATTCATCAATCGATTATTGGCAATTTTAACAATTTTAATCTTTTCATTAAGGATTTCATGTATTTTATAAGATCAAAATTTTTAGTTATAGTATTTACAAGCTTAAACTTACCAATGGTTACTTCACAATGGCTATCGAGGAAAACAACGACTTCGCCTTTGGCAGCATCGGATCCGGCAATACGTGCTAATATCAATCCACTTCTTGACTGCATTCGTAAAAGTTGTACTTTTTCCAACTTATTTATATAATCATCCAGTGGTTTCTGAAGATAATCTAAGTAAATGGAGTCATTTTATATGGTCAATTAAAATCTAACTTACCAATGTTCGAGGCGTCATCAACTAAAATAATTTCTTCCAAATATTTCGATGGTGTTTGATCGAGAACAGAATGTACCGTTCGCAGTAGAACGGACCAAGCCTCATTGTGAAATATGATTATCACTGATGTTTTCGGAAGATCTTCTTTGTATTTAATTGCTTTGCATCTAACAAACAAAATAAGAATCTTACAAATATGTATAATCGCACAAGGCAAACGTACTCTGGATCTCTAAAATCCGGAAAACGTCGATGCAATGAAACTAATCTACTTGCGTATTCGTTGTATGCATGATCCTTCCAACCCTTGTCGTATTTTGCTTTCTCTTCGGGGGATAACTTATCCACATCGATGTTAACTGGGGATCCCATTTCACCTAAAAAAGCACATACACCGAGAATAATATATTTAAAATATTTATAATATATCCTTAATTGCAATTAGTAAATAAAGAACAGTTTATTTCTTTTTAATAATTAATTATAAGTTAAACATAAACTTCTATTCTGTTCATGGGATTCGCTAGCATTTAAAAATATCTTACATGAGTTAAATAACTTAATAATTAGCTATTAAAAAAAATAATAATACGTTCAATTAATCAATAATCTTATTTCAAAGATTATTAGTTAAATTATTCATTTTTAAATCGAGTGCAACTTCTGAATAGTAAACGATATCACTATCATCTTTTTGGTGAAGCATCCCGAGAATGTAAATCAAAAAAATAATGTCGGATGGACACGCGGCCTTTTTTAATTGTAACCAAACTGAACAATAATAACTTTTTGATGTTGTTGACACTCGTTTTAAAGCATATTTAAGCCATATTGGGCAGGCACGAATACAGCTAACACCCATGGATTGATACCCCCGAGAATGGAACATATTGAAGATGCATTGATGTGATCAGTGGTAGATTAAAAGTTCTGTCTCATAAAAATGGAAGTTTGGTCTAGTCCGATCATGTTACTCTGTTTATATTATCCGTGGTTTATATTATCAACAAAAGATTATAACGCAAATGTACTTTTAATAGCTTCATCATCTTCAATCTTGAACAGAGTGTCATAGATCTTCTAATGGATAGCTTGTGGCGTTGAAAAAAGTTGTCTTACCATCATCGTGATGCCTTGAATTCTCCTCTTAACTGCAATTCTACTGTAAGAGCAAATTTTTTGAATATCAGCTCTGTTTACTACATACGACATTGATTCCCGTTCGATAATCGATTCCAGGATGATTTCCTTCAGCTCATCAAAAATTAATGAAATCAAAAAATAATGCGGATGGACACATGGACTTTTCAATTGTAATAAGACTGAACAATAATAACTTTTTGATATTGTTAACACTCGTTTTAAAGTATATTTTCGACAATAAAAGCCACAAATATAAACAAAAATTGCCGGTGATTTCACGATGTTGTTGACACTCGTTTTAAAATATATATTTAAGCCATATTGGGCAGATATCATCGTTTTACATCAGCCATTGAATGCTCTGGCATCTGGAAATCTGACACCCAAATAAAACTAACATGTAAATTAAGATTTTCTCTGGATGTCTTTCTTGAGCACGAATACAGCTAACAGACATGGATTGATATAACAAACTGCTAAGATATCATTATATTATCTCAACTTATCATGATAACAAAAATCGCTGATTCTTTCATGATGTAGATGCAACTGATTTCATAAATATGTAAATTACTACATTTTGATCGTTGAAAGTTGTTGAGCTTTGCAGCTCCGACAGAGTTTTAACGTTAACAGTTACACACATTTTTTAGCTGCAACTGATTTTACTAAATTTTGATATCATTTATGCTTTAGAAACTTTGAACATTTGTACAACAAATGCACAAAGAAATGTACTTCAGATACTTTGTACTACTGATTATTTGGGAGGTGAAAGACCCCGAGTGGTTCAGTCGAAGGGCGGCGTGTTGGATTGGCTGGGGGGCTCAGATCCCGCTGGACCTGAGGCCTTAAATATTTGTTAAGACCTGAATCGCGACTCATTAGCTAAATTTTTCATTTCTATATATGAGTTGAATGTCGTTGATTAAGGCCTTGTGTAGCAATTAGAGTGCATTCAATCTGTTTGATTTAGAGATCGCTACCTTTGGTTTATCGCAAAGATTGCATCATAAAAGATAAAATTAATAAAAAATAGACATCAAAATTATATTTTTAAAATTCTCTCAATTATACTGGTAATAATCTTGCCTTGTTCATCTGATTCCATTAACTTCAAACTCTTCGATTAAGTTGAACAGTCATTAAGAGCTGAATTCTCAACTATTCGATTAAGTTAGACTACTCTTACATGAGCTGCAAAGATAGATACACTAACAGCTCATAAGACACATGTCGTGTAAATGTATGAGATTGCTAAAATAAACATCTAACTATTAATGTCCGATGCAACAAACTTTTCAATTTTATCATATTTTTGTCCTCTAATGAACAAAAAGGTTCCCTCATATGCTTAAGCGGGATGTTTTTCCTCATTAATGTTCAAGAAAAATGCCTATTAAAATATACAGAAGGTAAGCCACGTTACAAATGGTGAGCTTGTACGATATTGATCTGATAGACGTTTTGTTATTGCGAATTGATACTTCTTGAGCAGCCTCGTATATGACGTGACTATACTACTCGGCACTGGTCAGTTAATGGCATGTTATGCAAATGTTATTTCATAACATTCACAAATATGTTACATGTTAAATCACAAAATATTAAAAAATATGATTACAAATTTTCCTAAATTTTGAAATTCTAAGAGTTTATACTTTATAATTTAAAACTGAATTGTTGTATAACACTAAGTTTTGTTATTTAAGAAAATCTTTATCTTTACCTTATGCTTTAAAAAATTTGTACATTTTTTGTAACACATGCTAAAAGTAAAAATGTGCGTCAGAGGTTCAAACTATTCTACTTTTCCTGAAAATAATACTGCAAATGGTAAGGTATTTAGCAGTTTTGATACGGAAAAAGACACAGAGGTAAGAGACTTGTTGCCTAACTTTTATACATATATGGGGGTACTACCCTCCCACATTCCTAAACTAAACAATTTAGCTATTATTTCGGTCTCTAAACCAATTAAGAGACAAATTATTTAATGCTCTTTGAGAGACTTTGTAAGGAGTTACAGTAACATAGTCTTTTTTAATACATTGCGTTTGTTTGAGACAAGTATAAATATCTTCAATAATTCTGAGATCATGCATGATTATGATAGAGTTTTCGGCAAAAATCTAGCCCATCCGGGCATTTTACAGTTGAAATCAATTCAAGCAACCCTTAAAATATCAAATTTTCCTCACCTTCTGGAGGTGGAGGACGTGTGTGAATTAAAATCGAAGTACAATCTGCTTTCTTTACGATCCGTCAAATCTAAAGTGGGACAAGATCTTCCAATTGCATTTTGCACCGTGGATATTGACTACGCACTCATACTAACAATATCGGCCTAACCCCTTCTTGGGGTACAACTTAAAGTTTACATTGATAGAACAGGACAACTGGACATACCCCCACTGCAATATCTGCCACTTGTAGGGGCAATGGGGGTCGACCTGCTCATTGACGAGAATATGTGGTTTGGGGTAGTGACTCCTGCAATTTCCTACTTAAGGGGGAGAAATATACGGCTCCCCTAGTCTGCCGTAACTGCACCGGGGACAATCTTTCCTGGTCCAGACGGTTTCGGGTATTTCGAACAATACTAAATCCGCTACTGACTTCTCTACTGTTACTGCTTCTTCTGACAGAATGTCCAATAAAGACATACTTCAATTATAGATTCGAACAAAAAATTTATTTTGGCTCAGATGGAGAAGATGATCGCTCCTTTGGTATCTGCTCTTCTAGGCACCTCCAATACTAAGGCGTTGCCGGAACTTGTCTTACCTCACTCAAAGAAATGAGCGGCTTCTACTCGAACAGTTCCCCTCTAAAAGTTGGAAAGCTACTCAAGCAGAAGGTCGCCTCAATCCCGGGAAATAAAGATATTGCCCAGGAGGTTCCAACCCTGGATGGGGCTAGTGGTGGGAAGATCAACCTTCATTCACCTAGCTCTGTCTAGGTTGGCTTCCCCCGTCCAACTTATCTGACAAAATGTTGAGTAAACCTGAGCCTTTTTCACTGAATATCCTTCAGTGGAATTTGGGAGGTGCTTATACCCTTAGACTTTTATCTGGTAGAGACGCAGATGTTATAGTCCTTCAGGAGACGTGGTCTATCCGTCTCCCCCAGGACATTACTCAATTTATCCCAAAGCATATTTGTTCCTACTATACTCCGTGCATAACCCCACCTCATTCCTCTTCATCTCAAGGACTCTTGACCTTAGTTAAGCGCTCATTAAGATCTCTCTCTTACTAAATTACTCTTAACCAGCCATGTCTTGTTTGGTAGTTTCACTCGTTAAGAACGGTAAATGCCTAAGTCTAGCCAATGTCTACATCCTGGCATGGGGGATTCACAAGAAGCGTGACCTCCTGGACGGTATTATTGATAGCGGCTATGACATGATACTAGGTGACTTCAACGACATAACTGGTCGTTGGATTAATGCAGCACTCCGCAGAGCCAGGAAGGGTTATCTTATTCACAAACCACCGTCTCTTACCTT
Organism: Pomphorhynchus laevis; assembly: GCA_012934845.2. Classification (NCBI taxonomy): domain Eukaryota; kingdom Metazoa; phylum Acanthocephala; class Palaeacanthocephala; order Echinorhynchida; family Pomphorhynchidae; genus Pomphorhynchus; species Pomphorhynchus laevis. Next base: position 107,526 of record WNNJ02002767.1, read on the forward strand.
TCATTGCACATCAACGAATTCACTACTCGACTTATTACTGCTCCATGAGAGGTGGTTGTTAAAACCATTCTGTACGGAGCAGTCGCGACAACATCTGTCCACCTCTCATGATCTAATTCGCTGGAGGATAGAAGAGGATACGCTGCTTCGTAGAAGATTCCACTTTGACCCGATCAGAATGGCTTTCTTCCAGGCAGCTATTCAACGAGTCCCCCGAATTGGGAATGAGAGTTTAACCGAATTTAAATCCTACCTATCTTCGCAAGCTACCGCGTTACTTTCGACAACCTATAAAGGTCGCATTTTCACCCCACTCCGACAAAACTCAAGGTCCTAGCTAAACTGCTGAACCTCCCTAATCTCTCTGCTTCCGCCAGACATACCCTCTCGATTGAATACTGGCGCACCAGATATTGCTTCCAGCTGAGTCGGGATAGGTCGAGTATTGCTAGTCTTAACCCTTCTCAGTCTTCCTTTTGGAAGATATTCAAGCAGGAGAAGTTTGTTTGTTGGAAGGATAGGGCTTTGGGTTGGATCGGTAGTATAGGCCTTGGAAAAGTATTGGAGGAGTCACTAACCCAACACAACTGAGAAGCCACGCAATCACCTCAGCCAATCCTGCCTTGGGGAGATTTCAGGAGTAGGGATTTATCTGTCACAGATATTCTCAACACCTGAGGGCCTCTTCCGCGCACCTCCAAATCCGTCACTTCACTCTTTTCTCGGGTCTGTCAGCTTTTGACATCCGATCAAAGAACGAGGGTGGCCGTCACAATGCTATTAGCCACCCCATTCGATGTAGCAGACATCAATATTAGTAGAAGGATTTTTTTACCTAAAAAGTATCCGGTCTCTTGTCCTAAAGACCTGCGGCATATTTCGATTCAAAATTCCCTCGTCTCGATCTACGAAAATGTGCTTGCGCGTAGAATCCGCGATCGAATGAGTTGGCGAAATTTAATCCCACATGATTTAAATGGGTTTGTCAAAGGTCGCTCGTTCCATTCAGCTCCTGGTGAAGTGCATCGGTTTTGTCAGGAGAACAGTCATCATCTCGTTGTGGCTGTTTTCCTTGATTTTTCCGCTGCATTTGACCGCATCTCCATTCCTTTTGTTATCTCTTCTCTCAGGTCCCTCGGGTTGCCTGCGAGAATTGTTAACAGGGTGGAGATACTGCTGTACACAAAGCGATTTTATTACGACGACCCTGATGCGCGTCAGTTCTACCATATTACAGGTGTGCCTCAAGGCTCCCACCTCTCTCCTATTTTATATCTTGCTGCCTCCATCAATCTATTCAAAATATTTAAACGTGATCAACGTCTAGTGGTGTAGTCTGATGACACCACAGCCCTGTTCACTGGACGCAGGTGCAAAGACGTAGTCTCGGACATCAGCCGCTTCTTTTTAAGATTAAAAGACCAGTTGCCTAAGTCCAACCTTGTTTTAAACTCCGCTAAATCGCCGGTGGTTGTCTTTCATGGCACCCCTGCTACGAAGCAAAACCTTAAGAGATTATCACTTTCTGCGTTCTCCTCCATATTTGCCTCTGAACCATTCCCCACCTTCACAAGTCAAGTAAAATACCTGGGGTTCACTGTTTCGGTGAACTGGTCGGCGAAAGCTGACCTAGATAGACTCAAACGTATCCTGAAGAGAGCTAGGTGGGCTCTGAAACGAGCCCAGCATCTGTCGTTGAAAGGAAAACCCAGGTGCGCCTTTAGGGCACTTGGGATATCTCGGGATTAGTCTTCTTTTCAAGAGGACGTCCCCAGAGTAAAGGCTAAGGTTTTTTAAGCTCCTCGTCTCTCGTTTACCCAGCATAGTCCGCGCCGATTGGATTCTTCGGGGGGGGGTGAAAGACCCCGGGTGGTTCAATCGGAAGGCGGCGTGTTGGATTGGTTGGGGGCTCAGATCCCCTTGGATTTGAGGCCTTAAATGGAATAGAATACTATTGCAGACTGAAGATAAAGTAGAAGAAGAGTGAACTTATTTTCTGTTTGTCTAACTCGTGTTTATTCAATTTGTGTTTTTATTAGTAAATCTTATTATTATAAACTTTGTATATTAAGTATCTATGCGGTTGAAACATTTTCATGTGAAAATGTGCTATAGTTTGATACTACGAACAGCCCACATAAATGTTGCTTGATAGAAAACTCTATTTTATAATTATTGCAACTAAATCCAATTGCAAACTTAATAGAATTCATAAAAATTGATTTTTATTTTAAATCTTAACTTTATTATTAATATTAATGTTTCAACAGCACATAAAAGCATGGCTTAATTGGCTGGTTCACTGCAGAAAAAAAGAAAATATAATAAAAGTATCACAAATACGGAAAAGCAGCTTTCCCCATGGCATCCTCCATCCGTAATTTCTTTTTGAATTCGTTGATATTGCTACTGCACACTGTTGACTCTCCAAGCCTATTCCACATAGATACAACTCGCCGATCAAATTGGACAGCTCGTGATTTTCTTTTTTTTCACGTCGCAGGGTTAAACCATGGCCTCGAAGGATATTGGATGAGCGCAAATGAAGACAATCTCGAAGTGGATGATCCAAATCATTAAGAATTTGCCAGACCATACTCATATCGATATACCGGCGGGTTCACGTGACAGTCTCAAGTCTAAGTGCTTTTAATCGATCAGGGTACGACAAAAATTTCAGTTGCGGTGCTAGCTTGGTAGCTCTATAAAGTACCCTCTCTGAACTAATATGTTCTTTTGAATTTTGGGGATACACACACGGCGCAGCATATAGAAGACGGCTCAACACATGAGCAAAGATTAGCGGACGTAGGGCAAATTGATTAAGTGCAATGAAAGTGCGTCGAAGTTGACCGATTATCCCCAACGCATTTGAACAAGCATGTTCAGTATGTGTGACGGTACTCAAATCACTGTTTATCCACACTCCCAAGTCCTTATATTTGCTCACTCGTTCTATATCACTGCTTTGAAAGCTATAATTAACTAAAGATTAAGCATTTCCGCCACGAACACGTAAATGTTTGCATTTTGATATATTTACAATCAACCTATTGAGCAGAGCCCAATTTTCGACTTCATCGATATCCCGTTGCAGTTTGACTATATCATTGGGTGAACGAATTGCCCGCCAGATTTTCAAATCGTCTGCATATAAAAGCATCCGAGAATCAATAAATTCCGGGATATCGTTGATGTAGACACTAAATAACAATGGACCCAATACTGAACCTTGAGGCACCCCTATATTACATGGCCGCGAAGAAGAGTAAAAATTATCTACATGCACACAATAACTACGATTGCTTAAAAACGATTCAATCCATCTAACAAGCAAAAATGGAATGCCACTTTTCTCTAGTTTATTTAGGAGGAATCTATGGTCTACTTTGTCAAATGCCTTAGAAAAATCGAAGAATATGATGTCAGTAGCAATTGATACGGCTTTATTAGCTGACCAATCAAGATGGGCTGCGAGTAGATTAGTAACTATCGAATAACCCTTACGGAAACCATGTTGCTCAGAAGCTATTACATTATTCTCACTATAAAACTTGACCATATAACCATGTATAATTCGCTCTAACATTCTACAACATAAGCAAGTAATACTTACTGGTCTATAATTGTCTACTGAAGATCTATCACCCTTTTTGAAGATGGGGTGAATGATCGATTGTTTTCACTCTTTTGGAAGATTCGTATCAATAATAGATTGTCGAAATATGTTACAAAGTGGTGTATATATTGAGTCTGCTATTCGACGAAGATATATCGAAGGTAACAAATCAGCACCTTTGGAGTTTGTCTCTTTAAGACGATGCAGTTCAGCTAAAACTTTCTCAGGAGTTATCTAATTAGCTATCTAAACTAGGATATGAAACACTAGCACCTCTTATTGTCTCACTGTTCTGGATAGGTTCAGAATACTCGTTTGTAGTCTCTTTGTACAAGTAAAAATGCCTTGAGAACATCTCAGCAAGGTCGTCTTCAATAACGCTATCAAAATATTGGCCAATTGTTTTATTAGCGTTCCTACTACTATTCACATATAGAAAGAGAGCTTTGGGATCATGTCTACAACTATGAGCTAGACCATTTTCAAATAAATAGCGCTTATGTCGCTTTAAAGAATTGAAGAAATTTCTCGCCTGCTTATAAACACCATATTCACAAAACCAATCGTTCATTGTCATACCAATCGTTCATTGTCATATGCCAATCGTTCATTGTCATACCTTACATAATTATTTACTTCAGAATAATTAGTTATTATTTATTATTATTTTATTATTTAATACTTAATTATTTATTTTTTATAATAAAATAATATAATGCTGAAATTTTATTCAGCATTATTTTTAATATAAAAATAATATTTTTATAATATACGTAAACTCAATTAGCTGATCTGATGTATATGATCATGTTGACTTATATGGCAATTGCTGAATATATAATTGCCGAGTTAACTATTAATTATTATTTACAATTATTTATTTTTTAAATTTCATTTCCCATTATTTTTAATTTATAAATTGCATAAATTACGTAGATTCATTTAGCTGATATGATGTTTTATAAGGAGACAGCTTAAGACACTTGCAGATTTGATAAAACAGTATACTTGGGATTTAAATAGCCAACGGGATTTTATTTATTCGTCAATTATGTTATTACAATGTTTGAATTTTATTTATTCGTAATTCAATACTTTAATGAATTAGAAAATCAATGTCAGTAAAATTTAAAAACACTTTATTTAGTGACGGTAAAGTATCACATTCTTCAAATCGTTCATTGTCATACCTTACATAATTATTTACTTCAGAAGCGTAATTGTTTGAATATGGCTGCTCTTTTTAATCAGGAGCGACATTTAAAAAAATAAAGTATGATTTATCTTTGTTTTCGCAAACTTGTTGTTTAGTGTAATTCAAAAAAATATTCCCTCTAAGAATTCTATTTGAAACGTGTCAATTAAGACTAAGGTTTGGAAATTTGTGCACTATTAATTATAACGGATTACCCTGGAAGCTTTATGGTATCTTTTCAGGCTGGAACCGTACAAGATTTTAAGAAACGATGGAATGCTTCCGGACGGCGCAATTTCGTTCTCTTGGGCAGCTAATTGCATTCTCGTATGGAATTATATGTGCCCGAACACGTTGTCATCATCCTACCAGACCTAACGTAACATAAGGGGCGCAGTAGTCAGTAGCGGGGAAGATCGTAAACGGACAAAATACACCGCCATCAATGATCGATTGCTCAAATTCGTCCCCATCGCTATAGAGGCTCTAGGCGTCGTAGGGCCCAATGCAGCCTCGTTCTTGATTGCATAGGGTTAACGATGAATGAGAACAGCAGGCGAAAAACGCTCATCATCCTAATTTATCCAGCATATTAGCGTTGCGATCCAAAGAGACAATGCTGCCTGTTTAATGAAAGCAGAATAAATCAATACCGCATCCCTAAATAATGCTAGTGTACTATAGCTACCTAAACAAATTTACGGGTATAAATTACAATTGTTCAATCTAAATGAGTCCAAGTCATAATGACGATCGGATTATGTCAAATTCCTTCAGAAAATGAGCATGTGCATTACTGACGATACAAACTTAAAGCGAGATAGTTTTCGATTGCAAGCCTTGTTTCTATTATAGCAATATCCATTGTAATCAATATTAAAACAAAAATGCTGAGTATAGATTTAACTCTCCTCAAATATTGAAATTTTAATATTTAATTGCTATTTATAAACGTTAAAAAAATTTAGTTAATTTTGCCATCAACATATTTTTGCATCATTAACAAATCCTGTCAATAATTTGTCTTTTATTCAATGACTGTATATGTTGATTGTCATTGCAACATCATATTGCTGACACAGATGTGCTTTTGGTGCACCTGAACGATCTCGGGACTAGTATTATTTTCAAGATCACGTCTCTCAGATATTTTAAGCTCCTCATGTCGAGGCTACTGCCTGTCGTGCGCTCCGATTGGGCCCTTTGTTGTGTAAAGATGTATAGGGCCCTTTGTTGTGTAAAGGTCGCCCAGGTGTACTTCTGGTACACCTGGGCGACCTCGGCACTAGTATTCTTTTCAATGATAAGTCAATATAACATGCACAGTTTATATCGACACTCGTTTGTAATTGTAACAGAGCCGTGTTATAATAAATGGTTTTCTTAAATCACAAAAACAGAACATGCACCAAATAAGAAATATACAAGGAGTTCAAATCTATTAATAACGACATATTCAAAGTAAGTTGAATTTTATTTAAATCTAATGAGCTTCCCCATTAAAGACGCTCTTAAACGTTGTCGAGCTAAGTATAAGGTCTCCGCAAAAAGTGAAGAACTTTATAAACTCCTTTTTGAAGCCATTCGCGGGTCTATATCTTGATAGAATAGTCTATCAAGATATAGTTATAGTCATAGTTGTAGCCTTTCGCTACAACTACGATAGACAATACCATGATTTTGGTGAGAAATGCACATGACTCATTCAAACAATGTAACCTACCCATTGCCAAAAGTGTCGATAATAGGGACACTAGGGATCTTCTTGTTTCGAAGCGATATGTCCCACATGTACTGGATGTGGGCATGAGGGTTGTTGCCCCTAGTAATAAGATATTACATGTATCAACTGTGGGTTGCATCACCCGGCATTTTTTAAAACAAATAGGGTTATTCAAGGACTATCAAAGCCGGCACGTGAAGAAGACTTCTGCAGCACCGAGGACATTCTCCGAAGCCGTAGGGACAAACATTTCGGGTCTTGAATCCTCTGTGATTGATTCCTCCTACTCGATGAACAGAGAATTCGATGGAGTAAAAGTCCCTAATAGATTTAAGATTTGTCAAACAAACAAAAAACTTGGAAACCTTGCTATTGAAAAACCTCTACGATGTTAACTCCGTCCTTTCTACCGATAGCTCAAGTAAATACAAATACAGGAACCTCTTCCGAAAACGGTACAAATAATATTAAAATGTCGAAGAAATAAGGGAAATAAAAATCGGGACATGATGATTCTCCGTCCGCTAGCTGCACCAACAAAGCTAATTGGGTTAGCCGCCAAATGTTGAGATTAGAAAATGGAAGGGTAACCTTTCTAGTGCTGGCTCCAACTAGTCGGCTTGCAGCACCCATCTGTTGCTTCTGCTCTTTGCCTTCTATCAGGTTTGGATGCAGATGTAATAGTCATTTTGGAGACTAAATCGATCCGGTATCCCCACTACATTACTCGATTTAAACTAATGCATATAACCGCCCACTATACTTACTATATAACCCCGTCTTACTTGTCTTCATCTCAAGATATATAACCTTACTCAAAAACTCTTTAAGATCCTCCCTCTTACTGAATTTCCATTGTTCCTACCTGCCTCGTTTAGCTATAACACTTTGTAAGAACGGTAAACGCATAATCATAGCCAATATCAATATTCGACCAGGGGAGATCGTAACACTGTCCCCGACATTTTATTGCACAACAACTAATTCTCTCCTTGACATTCTACTGCTTCATGAAAAGTGGCTGTTAAAGCCCTTCTATATTCAGCAGTCACGCCAACAACTATCCACCTCACATGACCTACTTCGTTGGCGGCTTAAGGATGATAAGCTGGTAAGGAGGATGTTCCACATTGATGCAATCAGTAGCCTACCTCCAGCAGCTATTGGGCTCTTCCATGTTGTAGGAATAAAGAGTTTACCCGATTAAATTCTTACATCATTTCGCAAGCTACCGGGATTTTTTCGACTACCTATAAAGGTCGCATTTTCAACCCCACTTCGACGAAACTTAAGGTCCTAGTCAAAATGCTTCACCTTCCCAATTTATTGATTCCTTCAAACAGGCTCTAAAGAATATTGGAATTCTAGGTATATGCTTAAACTGGGTAGAGATAAGGCATAAATTGATAGCCATAACACTTCCCAGTATTCCCTTTTAAAGATATTCGAGAAGGAGAAATTTGTCTGCTGCAGGGAGAGAGCATCGGGTTGGATTGGCAACATAGGCCTTGATGAAGTTTGGAGGACTTACTATCCCTTCATAATTATGAAGCTACTCCCACTTCCCAAACAATCGCTTCTCGGGGTGACTTGAGGATTAGGGATTTATCTGTTACTGATATCCTGAATTCTTGGGAACCACTTCCTGGAAGCTCCACAACCCATTCGACACTCTCCACTCGTGTCTGTCAGCTTTTAACAGACAGTCAGAGAGTGGAAGTCGCTATCACATTGCTTTTAGCCCTAGTCTAATATTACAGACATTTACATCAACCCTCGAATATTTTTAGAATAAAAGAGGCTAGTTATATGTCCTAAAAATCTGCAGCCTATTTCGATTCAAAAATCCCTTATCTTCATGTTCAAATAATGCTTGCCCGTAAAATTCGCCATCATTTAAGTAGGCGAAATTATATCGAACCGAGTTTTCATTGGTTTGTAGAAAAGTTGCTCGGTTTATTCAGCAATATATAGGGCATCGGTTTTGCACAGATAACATTCATTAGCTTGCTGTGACTGTGTTTCTTGAATTATCCGCTGCATTGGACTACGTCTCCATTGTATTTGTTATCTCTTCTCTCAGATTCCTCTTGTTGCCTGCTAAAATTGCTAATAGGGAGGAGATATTGCTGTACACTAAGCAATTCTTCTATGAAGACGACCCTGAGGAGTGTCAGTTTTACTCACTTACAGGTGTGCCTCAAGGCTCCGCACTTTCTTCGAGTTTATTTCTTGCTGTCTCCATTGTTATTTTTGAACCTTTTAGGTGTGATAAAACCTAATGGTATACGCTGACGATATACATCCTTCTCTATACGCAGGAGCAAAGATATAGTCTCTGCCATCAGCAGTTTCTTCATAAGATTAAAAACAGTTAACCCTCTTCTGATCTTCTCAATTTCTTTAAATCGCGGGTGGATGTCCTTCATGGCATCCCTGTGACCAAGATAAAAGTTAAAGAGAATAGCAATCTCTTTTCTCTCTTGTATTATAAATAATCAACTCCTTCCAATCTTCGTGCATCGAGTAAGATACTTGAGGTTTACTATTTCGTTTAAATGGACTTCTGGATCCCACTTGAATAAACTTAAGAATGCCATAAAGAGCTAGGTGTGCCCTAAAACTGGCCCAATGTCTGTCATTAAGTGAGAGTGTCAAGATGTGCTTTTGGTGCACCTGAAAGATCTCGGGACTAGTATTCTTTTCAAGATCACGTCTCTCAGATTTTTTAAGCTCCTCATGTCGAGGGTACTGCCTGTCGTGCGCTCCGATTGGGTCCTTTGTTGTGTAAAATACCTTAGATTATTAGTCGGAGATTGTCGCGTTGGTATTAGCTGGTGGGTTCTGATCCCACTTCATCACTATAGAAGACACAACAACAAAGATATGACGGGAATCTTGCACATTTAGTCTTCTGTTTCCTGAAGTTGGTTTTTCCTATTGGGTGCATGATTTATTTTTTATTAGGGAAACATTATTTATCCAATGAGCGATGTTATTATTAAATAAATAAAATTTATTGTATACTTATTAAGACCTGGTATTATAAAAATATTGAAAATAATTATTTTTCATGAAAATACATAAAAAATACATAAATTCATAAAACAACGTTTAATACCTTCAAAATGATCAAACTGATTGTGCTCTGTGGGTTTCACTTGCATTGAATTATGTGTATCATCACTTTGTTGTTTAGATCTACTTTGTAATTCGTATAACTGATCTCTGGGAATTATTTCCGGAATTAATGCTTTTCCAGCCAAACTAATAACTCTGACTACCCGATCACTCTTGTTGTCAATTGCGGATAGTATTCTGTGACTCATTAAGATGAAGCAAGTTATCCATCCGAACATTAAAGCATACATCATCTTTTTCAGCCACACTCTTTTGATTATCATCTTAACGTATCTATAGTATTCAATTAAATTATTGAATGTGAAATTACACTTTTATTTGATACAAGATTATTATTTTAATTAAATATAAGATATTTGATTAATATATTAATATTTATATTGATATTTTTATAATATATTTAGTTATCGAATTATTTGATCATTTGATATAACATTATTTTAATTATTTAAACATTATTTTAAGATACTTGGTAATTGATATAAACGCAGATACTGTAAATTCATCGTATTTATTAAAATTCATCAAACAAATGTAATTAATGCTGGAGTTATAAAATTAATTTTAAACATAAACATTTGAATGTTCGATGCAAATGTTAAATACAATACGTTGTAGGTGTGTTTCATTAATTGTTGATAATACAATTAAGATTTGACTAATAGCTTCAGTATTTTATAAACGAAACTAACATTGACATGTAATTATAATTGAAAATGTTTTGAATATGTTTGAATATGTAAATGACATATTCAAATGTAATTGAATTTATGATTTATCAGCAAATAATATTATATATTATATTTGTAATATATTGTTGTAAACAAAAATATGTGCTAAAAGTTGTCTGAGTAGAAAAGTTGAAGAGAAACTAAATATCGGTATGAAACCGATCTGATTAAGTTCAATGAACCGAAAATATGAATGATGAAGAAATATTAGTTGTTTCATCTTCATAGTAATGATAATATGGTAAGAATAATATAAAACTTATTCAACTAACAATATCGAATGAGCAACACATTTACGTTTTCACTTTAATGTTTTTCAATATTGCCTAAAGAAGTGCACACATCTTCACTGAGAAAGTAAAAATAATGTGATAATTAAAAATCATTTTACGAACAATAGATGAAATATTGTGAAGATACAACTTAAAAGTAGACGATTTTACTTAAAGATGTATTGTTTAATAAATTACTTAGCAAATTATTGATTACAATTAAAAAATATATAAAATTCAAAAGCTTAATTGAAGAAATTAAAGTTAAGAATTAATCAATAAAAGAGTTAATCGGCAAAGTTCTGTGGGGTTGTTGAAACGGTTACATTGTAGATAATTCTATATTTTTCATTTGATATTTTTTCTTAGTACATTATACATAAATAGACTTAATAAATTTCTATGATTATTAGAACACACAATTTCTCCTATAAAATAAGATATACTTTTTATACATTCATTGTGCGTTGTACGATGATGTATGTTTCCGAAACTGGTCAATGGATTATGACGCAATCCATTATCAACAAGCATTTATCCACAAGTATGAATATTTGTAGTGGTCACAGCATCATAGCTCCTGGAGGCTAAGGACATAAACGGACAAAGAAAATGTGTAGATTAAATGACTGGTGGAAGCAATGGTATCATCGGAGAAGAAAACTGAGATAAGAATTTGATTTTTTATTCTTTATTTTTTCCTTTTTGTGGTCTAATCAGCTACCTATATACTTTTTATACATTATCGAATGAGCAACACATTTACTTTCTCACTCCAATATGTTTTTCGATATTGCCTAATGAAGTACACACATTTTCACCGAGAAAGCTATAAGTTGTGTAAGTTGTGTTTCATACCATGCCATATAAAGTATTGCATATACTGGAGCAACAGGTGTCCTTATAGCCGTACCTCTTTGCTGTATATACATTATGTTATCAAACAAATATATTGTTTTGTAGTATGAACTTAATTGCTTCATTTATAAATTCTCTTTTCAAAGTTGACCAATGGCCTGTTCCATAAATTGATTCAATGCCTTTAATCCGTATAGAAGAGGGATATTTGTGTATAAAGATGTCACGTCTGCTGTAAAGATTCTATCATTTTCCGAGATATGTTCTTTAATTATATCCAGTTTTTTTATTCGCATCAGTTATTTATGTAGCTATAAACATTATTTAGTAAAGGCTTCAATGTTTTGTCCATATACTTAGATGGTTGTTCAGTAAGTGTATTACAATTGCTTATAATTAGTCTACCTTTGCATGGTATATCTTCCTTGTTTGCTTTAGAGAACAGATAAAATTTTAATGGTTTACAATTTTCTAAATATAGGCTTTCTTTAGTTGGCACGTCAATTACACCTTTACTATAGTATTTATCAAGAAGATCGACTAGATTCTTTTTAGCACAATCGAAATATTCATTCAAACACAATCCATATGTATTATCATTAAGTTGTCTCTGGCCTTCTTGTATGTAGTCCGCCTTTCCCCATATTACAGCCTCCGGACTTTTATCTGCCTTTTGTATAATTATCTCTTTATTTTTCTGTAGAGATGAAAGCGCCTCAAGTGCTATTTTACTAATATTTGGCTTGTGATTGCTATCAGATCTAATTGGCATATTCAAAAAGTTGTTTACCAAAACTGTTTTGAGCATCATATCGTTTAGTCTTATCTTATAAATATCTTATAAATCATCATATCATATAAATTCTTTCATTGCTATGTTGTAGTTCAAACCTAAGTTTAGGACCTCTTTCTCATGTTCGGTCAGTTGAATATTTGACAAATTTATAAAGTTTTCAGTAGACTTGACTGTTCTTTTTCGATCTCTTCCAAAATTTCTGCGTGGAGTGGATTCTATAATTTATAAGAATGTTTTCGATCTAAGAATACAAGCTTAGCTTGTATTTTAGATTGAAAAAGTTTGAATAAACGAAACGTTTTAAATATCTTTGATTTTGTGCAGGTGAAGAACACTAATCTTTTGGTTATACAATAATACCAATTAAGTACTTCAATGGAGGTCCCGGCGGACAATGTAAACTCGGATTCGTGTATATATATATATATATATATATATAATAGTTGTGGGTGTTTTTCTCACAGCTGGGGTCCTTTTCAATGAACTCTTTTTTTCAATAAATATTATCTCACCAATATTTCCAGCAAACTGCTGGAAATATTGGTGAGATATATATATATATATATATATATATATATATATATATATATATATATATATATATATATACGTAGCGACTTTGAATATTGCGAGAATAATTCGGTTCTATTTCTTGATCTGATGAGGATATATAGAATGCTGCCTGGTGTTTATGCCTCTTCATGAGGAAAACAGTGATTTATTTACGAGTACACCATTGTGTGTCCCAGGGCAGGTGTAACAACAAATTATATTTTATATATTTGCACACTTTTAAGTGTCACTATTAAACAGCATTTCTATTAAAAAAGAATTTAGTGCCTGATGCATGGTTAAACTGTAATAGTCACTGCCATGCACAGAGCTTATGCTAAATTTCCTCCGAGGATTCAGATTAACGGTAGTTCTGATTTTCGAGCTTTAAACACTGGTCAAGCGTGTGTTAAGGTGTCTACAGATGATTATAGAAGTCACGGTACTGATGAGCTCCGTTAGAGCGAAACGCGTATACCGTTGTGAAGTTTGTCGTCACACATATGATTACTGGGCATACGTAGCGACTTTGAATAATGCAAGAATAATCCGGTTCTATTTCTTAGTCTGATGAGGATATATAGAATGCTGCCTGGTGTTTATGCCTCTTCATGAGGAAAACATAGTGATATATTTATGAGTACACCAGTGAGCAACGCAGGGCAGGTGTAACAACAAATTATATATATAATTGTACAAAAATATACAATTTAATATTCAATATTGAATTGTGCTACTGTCGAAGGGGTAACCCGAAAACGTTTTTAAATAAAATTGCAAAAGAAGCTCGGTTTAATTTTATATACTTACCTATTTTGATATATTTATGAATCCGACAGAAACAAGGATCCCAAGCTGTGGTTCAAATAACCCTATTGCTACTTTCAACATATATATAACACGATCATCATTTGAGGACCCCAGAGGGTGGTTGAAAGAACCTCAACCACGATATATATACATATATTTCTTGAGGTTCTTTCAACCTCACATATGCTTTCTAACTCTTAACTCTTATTGAACATTGTAATAATACAAAATGGTGTTGCATGATAGACTGGACTTCGATTCATGACTTTCAGTCACCATGTCACTTTCAGACGACTAATGAGTACCCGGCAACACTCATCAGTAGAATGAAGTACTCACTGGTCGTTTCGGTTGCTTGTGTGACATTGTGAATGATGGCATTTCCGACACTTTGCTTAATTGTCTGAGGCTTACGGCCTTTACCAGATTAAATTGCTGTGCGGACCATCCTTAAACACTAGGCAGAGGTTGTTGCTGAATTGTCACTGCACTCGTTAAATCCTTAATGGATACGGCATATATACATATATTTCGAACAAAGGAAACAGCACCGCCGCCTGGGATACTCAGAGGATCAATAAATAAATTAGAGGTTTGATTCAACCAAGACTGTATATTACATCGATCTGCTTCTCTTTATGTTTAAGAAATATCATGCTTCTACACTGCGAGACGGCGTGCCGTTTCGGCTTTGAGAAGCCTGATCAGTTGCAGCGATACAATGTATACAGATGAAAAACAAACTATATAGAGATTAAAGTAGAAAGAATTCACTATATGCTAATTGCATGACGTAGCTTGCGCTTTCGAAGTCAATGCAATGCAGTAAATTATTTTCAGTGTAATAGACATCAGCGGGTTCACTAAAAGTGTTCAACTGTAATAAATTCTACCCGTAATAGGCTAGTACTGACGTGCATCAGGGTCGTCTTCATAGTAGAACAGTTTGGTATACAGCAATATCTCGACCCTATTAACAATTCTCTCAGGCAGCTCTAGGGACCTGAGAGAGGAGATAACGAAGGGAATAGAGATACGGTCAAAGGCAGCAGATAAATCAATTAAAACAGCCGCAGCGAGCTGATAACTGTTAACCTGACAAAACTGATGCACTTCACCAATTGTTTAATGAACCGAGCGCCCTTTGACAAATCCATGAAAACTCGGTGGGATCAAGTTACGCATACTTAAATAGTCGCAGATTCTACGCGCAAGCGCTTTTTCGTAGATGGAGATGATGGAGTTTTAAATCGAAATGGGCCGCAGGTCTTTAGGACACGAGACCGGATTACGTTTGGTTAAAAAATTCTACGACTAATATTGATGCCGGCTACATCGGATAGTGAGGCTAAAAGCATTGTGACGGCTACTTCTCTTCTTTGATCGGCTGTCAGAAACTGATACCCGAGAAAATAGAGGAGCGACGGATTTAGAGGTGCCCTGAAGTGGACCCCAGGACTTAAGGATATCTGTAACAGATAAGTCCCTGCTCCTGAAGTCACCCCAAGACGGGATTGGTTGGGGATATTGAGTGGCTCTATAGTTGTGTAGGGATAGTTACTCTTCCAAAACTATGTCAAGGCCAATGCTCCCAATCTAGCCCACAACCCTATCCTTCCAGCAAGCAAACTTCTTTTTCTTGAATAATTTCCAGAAGAAAAACTGAGAAGGGTTAAGGTGACCAAGGCTCGCTCGATCCCTGCTCGGCTGGAACCTATATCTAGAGCTCCAGTATTCATTCGAGATGGCATGTCTGGCGGAAACAGAGAGATTGGGAAGGTGTAGCATTTTAGACAGGTACTTGAGTTTTGTTAAAGTGGGATTGTATATGCGACCTTTATAGGTAGTCGAAAGCAATGCGGTAGCTTGCGATGATAGTAGTAATTAAATTCGGTCAAACCTTCATTACCAATTCTGGGGGAGAGTTGGATCACTGCCTGAAAGCAGGCCACTCTGATGGGATCAAAGTAAAACCCACTAAGCAACGCATCTTCCTCTATCCGCAAGCGAATTAGGTCATGATAGGTGGTATGTTATTGTCGCGACTGCTTAATATAGATGGGTTTCAACAACAACATCGTATGAAGCAGTAATATGTCGAGGATTGAATTAGTTGTTGAGCAATGAAAGGTTGGGACAGTGATTTGTGAATAAGGTAGTCGTTCCTGGCTCTACGGAGTGCTGCATTAATCCAACGACTAGTTCTGTCCTTAAAGTCACCGAGTCACATGTCATAGCCACTACCTAAAATACGGTCCAGGAGATCACAGTTCTTGTAAATTTTCTTTGGCCTAATATAGATATTGGCTATACTAATACGTTTCCCGTTCATACAAAGTGATATAGCTAAACAAGACAGGTTTGAACAGGAATAGTTAAGAGGGATGATCTTAAGGATCATTTAATTAGGGATCAAAAGACATTGAGATGAAGATGAGTGAGGTGGGGTTATGTACGGATTATAGTGGGTGTATATGTACTTAGGGATAAATCGTATAATGTACTGGGAGAGACGAACAGATCGCATCTCCTGAACGACTATAACAACGGTATCTCTACCAGATAAAGCGCTAAGGGCAGAAGCACCTCCCCAATTCCACTGGAACATATTCCTGAAAAAGTCTCTTGATTACTTTACATTGTGTTAAGTTAGGAATGGGATTACCCACTCCTAGCAAGAGCCAGCAGAGAAGGTTGCCCTTCCCACTCCTCCGAGACACCAAGAGAAGACATTTCCCCACCGGCAATGTCATTAGTTCCCATAGAGGCAATAGCCCAGCGAGTTAGATCTTTTCTTGCTAGTTTAAGAGAAGAAAATAATTTAGGTCGACCTCTAAAAAATAATTTTTTAGATGTCGTAGCTTTTTGGACTTCAACGTACTGAATGTCGAGGAGAACCGAACTACTCTGTCTTTAGTATCATGTGAACAATGAGTGATTGAAATCTATCTTCAAAGGCTTGCAGTCTTGCGGCCATAATTTTCAAAATCTCACCATCTGTCATTCTAGGCACTTAAGAGATGAAGGCATCAGCAAAGTCCGCCAGATGGGCCGGTGCACATATGTGCCTCTGTTTGTAAACCTTAGATACAAGACATCTCCGTGACCAAGCCGGGTGCGGACCACCTTAATTCTAAAACCGGGTAAAGATTACATTTTCCCTTATGTTCGTATCCGGAGCCATACACTCCGCATGTACGGGGACTGGAACAGGTGGGGGCCCAGTGGCCCCATCGATAACATTCGTTCAGTGAGGAAACGAAAGGTCGTCGGCATCAATCATTGTTAATAATATATTTTAACCAAGAAACGGATTGAATTTACTGTTAGTCAGGCATTGGGCCTGGTCAACAGTAGAGAAGCCGAAAGCCACCGAAAGTGGCTCTACATTCTTTCCTATAATGGGTCAAACGTTGTAAACTTTGAACTTATCCTCAAAATCTTTTAGATCATCATCCGTTGCGTAAGGTGGAAAGTTTGATAATTTCAGGAAAGCTTGAATAAACTTATGTCGTTGAACCATTATTGTAAGAAAATTTTCAAAATAATCTAAGTATTCAGAGTCCAGATTAGCCGTACATAACGAAATTCTGATTTCAGACTCAAAAAATTTGACAGAATTGTATATAATTCTACCTTTAAGTAATTTAGAGAAATCTCTGAGAAAAATATCAAATAGATATATTCTTTCAAAGGGTTGCAGACAATTAACAACCATCATATTGACTAATTTGGCACGGCAGGAAGTTACCCTTTCGTGCTTGAAGCAAAATAATTAGGAAGATCTGCACTAACTTTGCTTTGTTTAGTAGTAATTGCGTTAGAAAATAAGAGTTTTCTTAAATCTTTTGAAGCACCGCACATGTTTTCGCTGCTGCACATTGCTTCGCTTGTTGTAATGTAATGCTAAAACGTTTTTTGTTAAATCTTAATTTTACATCATTAATTTAATATTGATTGTATATATTACTTTATATTAAATATAAACTACTGATAAGATAATATTACAATAAATATTGACGTTGCGATATGTAAAATTTAGCATACCATTACATATATCTGCGCCACAAAGAAATTCTAGGAGCACATTGATTTGATATTAATTAAACATTTTCATTAATATTTAATATTATTATGCTATATTATTAATATTATTATATTAAATGTTATTATTAAATGCTATTAATAATATAGTTATTACAGGAACAAAGAAGCAGAAATTATCCTTTATTTGATAAAAATTCTATATTTCGATAGCTTATGTGTTCATCATCAGGATTACAATAAAATGTTTCACAATTTGTTTCCCCGTGATTGCAACATGTATTCACAAATATATCTACTTTATAGAGAGCTAGATGTGCCTTGAAATTGGCCCAGCATCTTTCATTAGGATATAATGCTTACGTACGCCTTTGATGTACCTGAGCAATCTCGGGATGATTCTTCATTTCTAGAAGACGTCACCCAGAGCAAAGACTAAGGTTACTTAAGATCCTAATTTCCAGACAATGTATCGTCGTCCGCATCGACTGGACTCTTAGGTCTGTGAAAGACACTGAGTGGTCCAGCCGGAAGGTTGCACGTTGGTGTATGCTGAGAGATCTGTTCTCCTTGATCGATTTTTAATGGAATGAGAAGACTATTTACTAAAAATATAAATTATAGTATTGTTTTACTCTCTCACTTTTATATATACATTTATACTTTCATAATGCTAGTAACTTGTTATCTCGCATTATTCAAGAAGCGTATTTTATTAAAAAAGAACCTAATTTAATTTAACTCAGCAAAGTCCGCCAGATAGGCCGGTGCACCTATGTGCCTCAGTTTGTAAGCCTAAGATTCAAGGCATCTCCGTGACCAAGCCGGGTGCGGACCACCTCAATTCTAACACCGGGTAAAGATTACATTTTCCCTTATGTTCGTATCCGGAGCCATACACACCGCATGTACGGGGACTGGAACAGGTGGAGGCCCAGTACCCCCATCGATGACATTCGTTCAGTGGGGAAACGAAAGGTCGTCGGCATCAATCACTGTGAATGATATATTTTAACCAAGAAACGGATTGAATTTACTGTTAGTCAGGCATTGGGCCTGGTCAACAGTAGAGAAGCCGAAAGCCACCGAAAGTGGTCTACATTCTTCCCCATAATGGGTCAAACGTTGTAAACTTTGAACTTATCCTCAAAATCTTTTAGATCATCATCCGTTGGGTAAGGTGGAAAGTTTGATAATTTCAGGGAAGCTTGAATAAACTTATATGTCGTTGAACCATTTTTGTAAGAAAATTTTCAAAATAATCTAAGTATTCATAGTCCAGATCAGCCGTACATAACGAAATTCTGATTCTAGACTCAAAAAATTTGACAGAATTGTATATAATTCTACCTTTAAGTAATTTAGAGAAATCTCTGAGAAAAATATCAAATAGATATATTCTTTCAAAGGGTTGCAGACGATTAACAACCATCATATTGACTAATTTGGCACGGCAGGAAGTTACACTTCCGTGCTTGAAGCAAGATAATTAGGAAGATCTGCACTAACTTTGCTTTGTTTGGCAGGAATTGCGTTAGAAAATAAGAGTTTTCTTAAATCTTTTGAAGCACCGCACATGTTTTCGCTGCTGCACATTGCTTCGCTTGTTGTAATGTAATGCTAAAACGTTTTTTGTTAAATCTTAATTTTACATCATTAATTTAATATTGATTGTATATATTACTTTATATTAAATATAAACTACTGATAAGATAATATTACAATAAATATTGACGTTGCGATATGTAAAATCTAGCATGTCATTACATATATCTGCGCCTCAAAGAAATTCTAGGAGCAAATTGATTTGATATTAATTAAACATTTTCATTAATATTTAATATTATTATGCTATATTATTAATATTATTATATTAAATGTTATTATTAAATGCTATTAATAATATAGTTATTACAGGAACAAAGAAGCAGAAATTATCCTTTATTTGATAAAAATTCTATATTTCGATAGCTTATGTGTTCATCATCAGGATTACAATAAAATGTTTCACAATTTGTTTCCCCGTGATTGCAACATGTATTCACAAATATATCTACTTTATAGAGAGCTAGATGTGCCTTGAAATTGGCCCAGCATCTTTCATTAGGATATAATGCTTACGTACGCCTTTGATGTACCTGAGCAATCTCGGGATTATTCTTCATTTCTAGAAGACGTCACCCAGAGCAAAGACTAAGGTTACTTAAGATCCTAATTTCCAGACAATGTACCGTCGTCCGTATCGACTGGACTCTTAGGTCTGTGAAAGACACTGAGTGGTCCAGCCGGAAGGTTGCACGTTGGTGTATGCTGAGGGATCTGTTCCCCCTTGATCGATTTTTAATGGAATGAGAAGACTATTTACTAAAAATATAAATTATAGTATTGTTTTACTCTCTCACTTTTATATATACATTTATACTTTCATAATTCGAGTAACTTGTTATCTCGCATTATTCAAGAAGCGTATTTTATTAAAAAAGAACCTAATTTAATGCTTAATAATAAATCTGATTACAATCTTAAATTAAATTATAATTAATTATTACATTATTTTAATTTTTTTCAATTTGTTTTTTTTAATTGTATTATTATTTTGTTTTGGTTTAGATTATATTATAATTTATTACTCTACTTTTACAATATTTTTATTATTAAATTCGTATTTTTTGTCACTTATATTATTATTTAAATTTTATTTCGTTTTATGATTCTGTTTTTTCTTTCTTTCTTTTTGTTGTTTTTAAAATGTGTGTAAAATTTTAGTGTATGATTGTTTTGTTTCTCTGTATTTTCTTTTTATTTTAAGTAGAAACGCGGGGCACATCAATGCTTGTATTTTTGGATAAATGTTGCAAACACGGGAGAAACAAATTGTGAAACATTTTATTGTTATCCTGATGATGAACACATAAGCTATCGAAATATAGAATTTTTATCAAATAAAGGATACTTTATGCTTCTTTGTTCCTGTAATAACTTTATATTTGAAATGGAAGAAGGTTATGGGTTTAGTATTTGTTATTAATAATGTTCAAAGTCACAAGGTCGCGTTGTCGAAATACGTAGGGTCACCCGATGATGAAGCGGGTTTACTCTTCATTAATATTGTTTAATATCGATTTGGCATTATTAAGTTAATATTTATTGTATATATAACCATATATATGATATATACTTATAAGTAAATATTACAATAAAAGGATATTACAGAAATATGTGAAAGTTAACCGACTATTACATATCTCTGTGCCTCATAGAAATTCGAGGCGTAAATTGATTCAAATTTATTTTATACAAAACAACTAACCGTCTATTGAATGTGGGTCAGTGGTTCTCAACTGTATACCATAGAAAATTGTAAATGATCACTGAACAGCACATTTTGAGAGATTATTAAAAGCCTGGTAGTCAAAGGAAATTAAATCACCCGTTGAGTTGCCCGAAACATCAAAATGTCTTTCAAGATATTTTTAACAATAACTACTACGTCATTTTGCGAAATGAAGAGTAAATCGAACGTGATTACAATAATCTTTACAAATGCCGATGATATTGAATATATACTCGGTAATATATTACCGAGTATAATCATATACTCGGTAATATCCACTATTAACAACAAAATTTTGTTATATTATTTTTAAAACTCTGCAAAATGTGGTATATTTATCCCGACTTACTTTTACCAGCCTAGAATTTCCTTATAAAATTATTTTAAAATCGATCATGAGAGTTTATGGTAGATGCAAATAACGTCAGTGTAGCATCCTATTGTAACTGAAATAAAGCGTAAAACAGAAAGCTAACATTCTCTTAGACACCCTGTATATAAAACAATGTTTTCTCACTCGTATTTCTTTATATAGCCTTTGAAAAAAGCAAGTCAACTCATACTCGCATATACGTTGGATAGACTGCTGAAATGTAAATATCTCTTAGATATATTCAATACGATGTATTATATTCATTATATTTATTTTTTAAATGCAATTTATATATGATTTACGTAAATAAAAAAACGACAGCGAATATAGGGGTGGGTAACAAATGAGGTTATTAAATAAGTGTGCAAAATTATAAAAACAAAATCGTAAAAAACTTTCGTTAAGTCTTCTATAGAATGAACAATTGCATACATGAGCGAGTATCATCATTTGGTCAGCTTCATCATTTATCCTCGCGTGAATACTTTAATCCTAGATTCAGCACTGTACACTACAATCAGCGTAGGTGGACATCATCAGCAGTGAGCCTACGCCCACCTTTCGTGTTTCGGTCCTTTAATTATCTGCTGAAATTTTCCTCTGCTGTCTTCACTGAAAGAGTTGGATCACAGCCTGTAAGAAGGCTAATCTGATTTGATCAAAGTGAAACCTTCTCCTCAGCAGCGTGTCTTCGTCTAATGGTCAGTGAAATAAGTCATGCAAAGTGGATAGTTGTTGGTCCGACTGCTTAATACAGGTAGGCTTCAGCAGCCACATCTCTGTAGCAGTAGTATGTCGAGGAGTGAATTTTTTGTGCAATGAAAGATAGGAGGTAGTGGTTTATGTATAAGATAAACGTTCCTAGATTTGCGAAGTGTTGCATTAATTCAACGACCAGTTCTGTCGTTGAAATCACCAAGTAACATGTCATAGTCACTACCCAATATACGGTCATAAGGGTCACCGTTCTTGTGAATCTCCCCCGGACGAATATTAATATTCGCTATTCTGATACGTTTACAGTTCTTCCAGAGTGTTATCGCTAAACAAGACATGGCTGGACAAGAATAATTATAAAGTAGGTAGGATCTTAAATGACATTAAACTAAGGTTAAAAGACTCTGATAAGAAGAGGAGTGAGGTGGGGTAATGTACGGTGTAAAGTGGGAGGTTGTGTGCTTTGGAATAAACCGAGTAATGCCTAGGGGAGACCGGATAGATCTAGGTTCTTGAAGTACTGTAACATATGCATCTCTACCAGATAAAAAACTAAACGCAGAAGCACCGCTCGAATTCCACTGTATTATGTTTAGTGAAAACGGATCGGAATTACTTCCCATGCAAAGATGTCACTTGAAGGGGCATCAGTCACTCGAGTTAGGTCAAAAGTGGGGAAGGTTACCCTTCCAGCCTCCGGACCTAACAGCGGGACTACTGACTGCTCTTTGACTGGTTTGGAGAATATCATCATGTCCTTTGTTGTTAATACTCCACTTCTCGCCCTCTTTAGACATTCTAAATATGGATGTGTTATTCAATGAATAAGCTCTTTTTGTTGACGCGGGTGCTGTAAATGCTAAGATTACCAGGTGGGGGTGTTAGAGCCGTCTCTGTCAGCCTTCCCAACAAGGTTTCGATTGACTTCATATTATAAGAAATTCGCTTGTCAATAATCATAAGGATATCGTCTATCGATAGATCAGAACCCTTTATAGCATCGGTGAACCCTTCTGTAACCTGATTGGTTGACACCGACGTTTTCAATGGACTTTTCTCTATAGGCCTTAATGATCGAGCATCTGCGGGCTCACGCTGGGGGTGGTAATCCGTAGTTCGAGTAGCAGGGAGCAGCAGCACAATTGATCAGGTGCTCAGATTAAGTGGAAGAGCAGATTCCTAAAATTTTATGTTCTTTGCAGCTAGTACGCCAGTGCTCCCAGTGATGACACTGGTTTCAGTTAGTGTAGGCCAGTTTATCGGATGAAATATAATTGAATTCAATGTTGCACCGAATGAAGGGGTTACACGAGGACTTAGATATAACCATCGCTCTGTCTATATATGTTCGTGCAAAAGCAATAGGTAGGTTGATGTTTCTCTTACCTTTAAGAAATCTTACGTTTGACAATTTGGACTGATTTTCTAGATCTTCCAAGTCAGTTTCATCCAGGAAGTTTAAAATATTCGTTGTTATAATTGTAGCCTGAATGGCCTTGTACACAATTGAGGCAATAGTCTCCAAAATCTGTTCGCGAAACTTTACTTACTCCTGTGCTATACCAGCGTTAATGAATCCTATGCGGTATGAGTTACCTACACTTCGTGCTGAGTTTATAAATATTCTGTTTGAAGGGAAATGTTTAATAAAGCTCCTCAAAAGACTGTTAATCGTATGATTGTTCTTCAGAAAATTTTATAAAAATTATATTAGAAATGATATATCAAATGATATGGATATATTTAATATAAATGATATATTTAATTAATTTGCATAATTAATTTGACAAAATTAACATCTTGATAAAATGATATATAATAGGATATTCTTCAATGTTTATGAGTAGTTCATTGGAACGAATGTTTTTACTAAGAGAGTCACCGTTAAGATTTAAATGACAATTTTTATCCTATTTTTAATATTATATATGAATGAGAATTATATTTTTTATGAATATATAATATTTATCTATTGTATTTAATACAAAATATATCTGTATTATATATAATATTATATATAATATATAATATTTATAATATATTATAATATAATTAATAAAATTTATTTATATATAATATGTTTATTATATATTTATATCCTACTTTTAATAATAATTTTAATTTGTAATCAACTATTTAAAATATAAATAATATGAATCATATAAATCATATGATTGTTCTTCAGAAAATTTTATAAAAATTATATTAGAAATGATATATCAAAATATATTTCAATGTTTCTAATAATTTCATCTTCAGAAAATTAAGGTATCTTTCTGAAGATGCTTACAGAGGTTAGCGAAATATCAATAAAAATTTCCTCTTTTCTTTGATCCAGCTCGAATAATTCTTTATCTAAATATGGATCATATCAACTATTCAAAATATAAATAAGTTATATATTAAAAATAGGTTATACATATTATAAATAAGTTATATTTTTTATATATCATTTCTTTCAAATTCATGCAAATTAAAGAAACGCGGAATTTTAAGAGGGCGACGGATGTACAAATTCAATAATTATATTTAGAAACATTGAAATGGTCTATCTCCCAATTAGATATTCTTGCGGGTTGATTAAATAAATAAATACAGACTTTGTTAAATAACACAGAAAACATCTAAAATAAATAGTATAAGACATAATCAGAGTTCGACAATAATATATTCTTTGCTTCTTCCTTGTCTTCCCTGCACTTACGGCCTCAAATCCAAGGGGATCTGAGCCCCCAACCGATCCAAAACGCCGACTTCCGACTAAACCACCCGGAGTCTTTCACCCCACGAAGAGTACAGTCGGCACGGATTATGCTGGGTAAACGAGAAACGAGGAGCTTAAGAAACCTTAGCCTTTGCTCTGCGGGACGTCCTCTCGAAAATAAGACTAATCCCGAAATATCCCAGGTGCCCCAAAGGCGCACCTGGGTTTTTCCTTTCAATGACAGATGCTGAGCCCGTTGCAGAGCCCATCTAGCTTTCTTCAGGATACTTTTAAGTCTACCCAGGTCGGCTTTCGCCGACCAGTTACCAGTTAACCGTAACGGTAAACCCCAGGTATTTTACTCGACTGGTGAAGACAGGGAGTGGTTGATTAATCAAAATGGAAGAGAGGGCAGAGAGGGCTAATCTCTTGAGCTTTTGCTTTGTTGCAGGGGCGCCATGAAAGACAACCACCTGCGATTTGGCGGAGTTTAAAATAAGATTGGACTTTGGTAACTGGTCTATTAATATTAAAAAGAAACGGCTGATGTCCGAGACTATGTCTTTGCACCTGCGTCCAGAAAACAAGGCTATGGTATCATCAGCATATATCACAAGACGTTGTTCGCGTTTAAATATTTTAAAGAGTTTAATGGAGGCAGCAAGATATAAGATAGGATGAAGTGATGATCCTTGAGGCACACACGTAATAGGGTAGAACTGACGCGCATCAGGGTCGTCTTCATAGTAAAAACGCTTGGTATACAGCAGGATCTCCACTCTGTTCACAATTCTCGCAGGCAACCCGAGGGACCTGAGAGAAGAGATCACAAAAGGAATGGAGATGCGGTCAAATGCAGCAGAAAATTCAAGGAAAACAGCCACAACTAAATGATGGCTATTCTCCCTACAAAACTGCTCCAGCTCACCAAATGCTGAATGGACCGAGCGACCTTTGACGAACTCATGAAAACCTGGAGGGATCAAATTACGCTTACTCAGATGGTCGCAGATTTTACGCGAGAGCGCTTTTTCGTAAATCGACACGAGGGCATTTTGAATCGAAATGGGTCGCAAATCTTTAGGGCATGAGCAGGATTTTTTCTTAGGAATAAAAACACGCTTACTAATATTGATGCCTGCTACATCGGATGGGGAGGCTAAAAGCATTGGTGACGGCCACCCCTCTTCTCTGATCAGCTGTCAAAAGCAGACAGACAAGAGAAGAAAGTGGAACGACGGATTTGGATATGCCCGGGAGTGGATCTCAGGAGTTAAGGATATCCGTAACAGATAGATCCCTACTCCTGAAGTTACACCGAGGCGGGATTGGTTGAGGTGATTAAGTGGCTCCATAGTTGTGTAGGGCTAGTGACTCCTCCTAAACTTTATCAAGGCCAACATTCCCTATCCAACCCAATGCTCTATCCTTCCAGCAAACAAACTTCTCCTTCTTGAAAATCTTCCAAATAAAGACTGAGAAGGGTTAAGGCGAGCAATACTCGTCCTATCCCTACTCAGCTGGAACCTATATCTAGTGCTCCAGTATTCATTCGAGAGAGCCTGTCTGGCGGAAACAGAGAGATTAGGGAGTAGGATTGCATATACGACCTTTATAGGTAGTCGATAAAATCGCGGTAGCTTGCGAAAAGAGGTAGGTATTAAATTCGGTCAAACTCTCATTTCCTATTCTGGGAAAGAGTTGGATAGCCGCTTGAAAGAGGGCCACTCTGATCGGATCAAAGTGAAACCTCCTTCGAAGCAACATATCTTACTCAATTCTCCAACGAATTAGGTCATGAGAGGTGGACAATTGTGGCGAGAGTGCAGTATATTTTAAGCAAAGTAAAACGCTCACTTATGTCCTAAATATCTGATCCTTATTTTGATTAAAAACTTTCTCATCTTCATATACGATGTGTGGGCAATGGAGATTAGTTTGTAATTGTAGTTGGATAGAATATTGATGAACCGGATGGAATCCGTGGAAGAGGGGCGGTCTAGGCGGATATTGAAGTCGCCTAGAACGATTGAAGGGATTGAGGACAAAGAACAATGAGAAAGGAGGTCATCGAGTTCGGTAAAAAATAAGGCTGTAGGAGCTTATGAATCAGGACGGTATACAATGGCGAGATCTAGAGTGATCGGGTTAGAATAACGACAAGTGAGCAATTCAAAAGAGCAAGGACTGAAAGGGGGATTGATTTTGCGAAGAGACGCTGGGTGACGCGCGAATGCGACGATGCCGCCATGATTAGAGAATTTAGAAGGGCATGAGCTGAGGGGGCGGGCGGATTCGACTAGGGAGCAACCGGTAGAGAGCAGACGGCGAATGTAAAGGTCGTCGGAATTTGAGTGCCATGATTCGGTGAGGCAGAAGAGATCGATAGATTGCTTGGTGAATAGGTTGAGGATAAGATCGGATTTATTGAGAATAGATCTAGTGTTGAAGAGACCGAGGCGGAAACCGTGTGTTGTGGCGAAAGAGTCTAGTGGAGAAGACACATAGGAGAGATGGAGCGCCATCGAATTTTTGGACGGGTGTGGACAACTTGAAAATTTCTGTCTATGTTTCGGATGGAGAGTGATGTTTCGCCGTTTTCCTCGCGACGGCGTTTTTCGATGCGGGCTGAAGAGATTTGAGCGATTTCAGAAGGGGCGCGATCGGGGAAAATTCGAGTGGTTGAAGATGACATGAGTTTGAATCGTTGAGAGAGGACAGAAGACGCGTGAGAGCGATGCTTGAAAACAATTTTTAGGAGAGGGGGCTGGGAAGGATTAGATTGAGAAGATTTGTTTAGACGGATGAATGCGACAGGAGAAATGTCCTTGAAAAAGGATGGTTTATCCGCAGGGACAATAGACGAGAGGATGGATCTGAAGGCGGAAACATCGTGGTCTAGACGTGCTTGTGGAGATAAGGAGTTAGAAGGCGTGATATTAGTGACAATGACGCAACGATCGCGAGAAGCAAAGCGCTTCCGTAAAGGAGGACGACTGACGTGAGTAGGTGAGATCACGATAAAAGAGCTGGCAGTTGATGATTTGGAGGAATTTGGTTTGACGACGGGAGACATAGAGGATAATGATAATAAAGAGGGTGGCAAGCGATGTGAGGAAAGATTATGAGTGGAAGGGTAGTAGAGGTTGGTGGAGGTGATTTTGATTGATGGATGCAAGGTATTGAGAAACGAGACGGGAAGGACGGGACGTGGGGTGTCGGGGAGTGAAAATACATTAGTTGTAACAATTTGCGGCTCCGTCACTGTCTCGGTAGATTTATCATAAACTTGACAAAATCCATCTTGCTGTGATACAATTTGCGCATCCTTCACTGTCTCAGTAGATTTAGCAGAAATTTGAGAAATTCGATCATGCTGCGATGCCATTTTCAATTGCTCTAAGCGTTTTATTAACAAGTTGATTTGTTTCGCCGCACAGAATCCGCAGTAGAACGGTGGCCCGCCACAAGTTTCCTGACCCAAAGTACAATTATGTGTTACTGATGTCCAGATTTGACAGCCGCTAGCGGAGCATTCCACTTGTATGTTCTCGAGCTTGCCGGTTTTATCGGTATCAATAGAGATTGCTCGCTTGGCTTTTGGTAGATTTTTCTTCTTGGCTCCCATAAACTGTAGGTTGCAATAGTTTACAATTTTTAAAGCTGCGCTCCTTGTCTACAAAAATGCTCTTTGTATATAAAATAGGTTTAGGTTCTTCTTCTGTTGTTCTTCAGTTCACTATATTGCCCAATTCTATTTACTTTAGATTGTGTATATTAATTGTATGTTATTTATCTCAAACTTTTTTTTAACCTTTTTTTTGTTTAATATCTACATCAACAAAATCGCTGAAAATGTTACATGCCAGTGCCTA
This sequence comes from Pomphorhynchus laevis, assembly GCA_012934845.2. NCBI lineage: Eukaryota > Metazoa > Acanthocephala > Palaeacanthocephala > Echinorhynchida > Pomphorhynchidae > Pomphorhynchus > Pomphorhynchus laevis. Next base: position 136,270 of record WNNJ02002767.1, read on the forward strand.
TTATACGCCGATTAATCATGGAATCTTTTTATATTATAGATCAGACACTAATGACAGGCAACAAGTTTAACTGGGATTTGAAATTACCATAGTTAGCACTTAAATATGATATAACATAAATGCATTGATTCTTAAATTGATTTGCCTTGTTTTCTTCCGTGGATGAATTATAAGCTAATTTATTTTGTGAATATACGTATTTCATTCGTTTATAATATTTTATGTAATTCTAACAATCCAGTATAACTTTCAAATAAAGTAATTGTAAAATTAAAATAAATTCTCGTGCCTATAATTTTATGTCACCAAAATGAAACAAGTAAATTTCGACACGAATGCAATTCTTAACGACTAGATTTGTCTATTGAACTTTTGGATTTTATTGAACTTTTGTAAATATTTGTTATAAACACATTAACCTTGAAACATCATTCAAGGCTCTCTCAATCTTTCAAATAGGCTGTGTAACTTGGATTCGAAAGGTGCACATCTAAATTATTTTAAAATGATGATCCACATTCTTTCGATCGTTAACGGACTATATCACAGTTTGTAAGTCTTCAGCATTGGATACTAACCCATTCTGATATAAAACGCAGTTTTGTCATTTTGATTGAACAACTCCAGAATATAATTTATTCCAAGCATATCCGTATTATGCATATGAACATGATAATATAGATTAAAAACTTTATAAAACGTACGCCGATAGGACAGAGCTATTTAGAAGAAGGTAATTGTTAAATTCAGCTTTTTTAGAAACTTGTTAAAACGGTAAATTTGGGCTCCCGAACGTCTAGAGCATATGTGTGTTTTGTTAAATTCTAATACAAACACTTTTGTTCGTAAATAATTATTGGAGCAGGATCAAAGAAAAGAGAAATTATTTTTGATATTTCGCTAACTTATGTTGACATCTTTAGAAAATTATTAAAGTTTCGTAATTTTCTGAAGATGCTCGCAGAAGTTAGTGAAATATCAAAAATATTTTTTTCTTTTCTTTGATCCAGCTGTAATAATAATTAATCAATAATGGATCAGTATCAACTATTTAAAAACTTTTGATCGTCTTCCAAAACACCTTGCTGAATGACCTGTAAATACTTTTTAAATTTTATCCAAACTGTCATGATTGCTTGGATAACATCGGAAACTGCAGATCACTGTGAATTTTGGTACAATATCTGAGTAATGGTCAATGGTGGCTCATAAAGCACATTATTAGGAACTATATGTTGTACTGATGGTGTTCATCATATTGCAAAAATAATTGGCTCGGAAAAAAGCACCGCTGGGCCCGATACCCACATTTTAACATATAGCTTGACAATACTATGAACGTAGATTATTGCTGTTCTACATTCATTTCAAGCAATTGGATACAATTCTTATGAATGTAATCGCTAAAAACCTACAAATGTCTGAGAATGCAAAAATTAATAACTTAATAATAAGGCAGAAATTAGTAAGACACAAATGAATAATAGCCATAAATGAATAATCAGACAAATAATGAGAACTGAATAAATAATGAGTCGTTTAAAAAGAGCATTAATGAACAATGAGCATAAATGAATAATGAGTCATCAATTACAGCTAGTGTTCCGTAGGCGCAAACAATATATGTCACTGATTTAAAATATCTTTATCTTCTTTACATGTATATTTACCTAATTATAACATTTTTCTTTTACTTGATCAAGTTTACGGTTACACGACAATTTGTTATTCTCTAAAGAAAATTTCAAATGCTCGGCTCATGCTAGTATTTCTCGCTGTTGGTTTTATCGTTGCTGACAGCGTTGTTTGTTTAAATATATGCCATTCCATATCCTCTCATTATCCAGATCTGTCATTTGAATAAACTATCATATGTGACCTTAATTTGCTTTCATTCATTTTATCATTGATCGAATGAATTTAAAATAGTTAAAATCTGTTTAACTTAACTTTTACTTGACTTTTGATTTGTTTTAGAAAATATATAATGTCAGTTGCAACAATAAAACTTGCCAATGTCGAGCAAATTTGCAGCAAGGTTTGGAGAGTTATGGGCTGCAACCCTGGTATTAATACTTTGCAAGGAACTAACACCTATCTGATCGGAGGTGGATCTCGGTACTGATCAATTCTCTATAATTATAGTAATGATAAAAATTTGGTTTTGATTCACTAAGAATGCAAAAATAAATATTGCTCATGATATTTTTGAACAAACAAAAATATCTAATGACAGATTAGTAATCTAATCTGTCGATATATGTCATACTATTAGATATATATAACATATCTAATATATAATAAATATTAAATTAATAATATATATTATTACTAATATATTCTAATATATATCTAATATCTATATATCTGTCATTTATAATCATACTATATAATCTTTATTTTTATCTCTAATATTTATATCGTATGCCGGATAGACATGAGTGAAGCTGATTATAACACTCATACATTGGTGATTTGAGTAAATAAAAATTACATCTCAGTAAATCAATACTTATATATTAACAATAATATGATTTTTAATAATTATTTTGTCCTTAACAAAATCCTTATTATTTTCATTTTTTATCATTCCATCAAATATCGCATCATTTAATATATATTCTCACTATTAATTTCAATTGGAATTAATAATTGATAAAAAAAATAAATAAATAAATAAATAAATAATAAATAAATTAATAAAGAATTAATTCCTATTTTTAATAACGAATTAATAATAGAAATTAATGTTTCAAGGCGTTTGTATGTTTTGATTAATACTTCATAATAATACTAATATTATGCGTAATAATATATTTTTTAATTTTATTATGATTTATTTATTTAACTTAAAAATATCACTTATTTAATATGTTGTCAATTTCTTAATCTGTGCCTATCAAACGCCGGCCTATTCTTCGCTGAGCGCGGGCCGCGGATGCACATCGATATGAAGCGCGCAAGTATGATCCGATAGTCTCTCGGAAGCGTTTTTTCTCCTGAGCATATGTGGTGCTCCTCTTTGCAGCGAGCTTGTCCGCGAGCCATTGCAAAAACCTCGAAGCAGACTTTCCCTCTCCGCCTAAGCAGAGAGTACGATCGATGAGAAATTTGCTCTCTCTATCCACGAGATGTGCTCTTGGTATTTTGAGCACTTCCGATACTCGTGGTATTCGAAGCATGAGTTGTGGATCTGCTGAGGTTCGACAGAGCGAATGCGTAATAATACTAATAATACTTCATAATAACTTTTTTGCTTTTTTTTTAATTTTTTAATATATTTATTCTTATAATAATTACAATTTTAGGTTCCCTCAATTTTTGGTTCCCTCGAATGGGCCTCTACACATAATTATTTAATTGTATTGTTCGATGTCCCTGCTTCAGTCGTATTATTTCTGAAGCACGCAGAATTTGTTTTGAACAGGGCAACGACAATCGTCCTACGTATGCTTGTCATGTTATCCACGTACGATTGCAAATTAGAGTTAGACATCAATGCAGCAACTTTTTTCAGCAGTCCGCTGGCTGACTTCCCTGCGCAACTAAAAACTGAGAAGATAAGGGGATGAATGTACCTCTTTGAATAATGGATACTCTATCCACATACTTCGCTCTCTTCCGATTCTCATGAAAAGCGTAAACATTTGAAGGGACTCTGAGCATACGATGGAGCAAATACATTAAATATTGAAATAGATGGGAGCGGTCCATTGAGGACCGCTCCCATCTATTGCCAAAGATTCATGTACACGCTATATCCAAACGAGCATTCATGTCCCTGCACGTGGTTGCTGATAAGACACTCCCATACATGACAGGGACCAGAACGGGTTCAATGCAGACATTGTCACATACCCTTTTCATTGTGGCGGATAATACATCTCTGATGATACTATGTCGAACAATTGTTAGACCCCCATGTCTGCATGAGAGTGAATGTAAAACATTAATGGATTCTCCACAGACACAATGCGAAGCAACATTCACTGGTGTCCATCCAAAACGCATAGCTAATGCATTCCGAAATTCGACCGGACTGAGATGGTATCCCTTGGAATCAAGCGGACGCATTGTTAGCCAGGAAGACGCACCCTTCTATGAGGCATATCTCTGTGCACAATTTTGAACCGATTCCATTTTCAGCTCTAATGTCGCCCGTTTGTTTTCCTCGTACTTTCCCACTTCGCTACGGATTCCCCTTAGCATCATTGATTGGGTCTCCTTAACCTTGTTGATATCAGCATAACAACCCAACGCCGTGCTAACCCAACAGGATCGTTCGTATTAGATCCCAATAGATTTTCCAATTATATCTAAGCCAAGTGCCCTTCTCCATACGGAAGAAAAAAGGTTTCGCGTAGTTCCGGCGGTATATACTCTAATCCCGTAAGCGCCGGTAAGAACTTGTTTACAAATATGTACTCAAAGGTTGAAACCACCCCTCCTCACATTCACAAGTCCTCACGAGATGTGTCCAGCTATGCTGGAATGCGAATGTATAGGCCAAAAGGGCACACTGTGGATCAAATAATGCGATTTCCACCAATCGTTCCAACATCACACTCCACTTACTAACTCGTGAAATAACTCGCTTTCGCACATAATCGACAGACCCAATAAACGAGCCTAAAAGTTTAATCTCATCCTCACAAAACTGAATGTTAACATTACTAAATTTTTCCAGGTATTTAGAATCAATCCAATTTTTCGTTAATAGTTTACATTTATTCGGATTCACATGAAATCCGTATTTGGGGCCTACTCTCTTAATTATTTCAAAGAAATGAAACGCCTCGTCAAGACTCTCGACAAATGACACGTCATCTGCATACCATCGTTGAAAGGCATTGGGCAATAACCTTTGCAATTCTCGATTCAACGGTATTGATGCAGCCGCAAATGCAATCATCGATATTGGGTCGCCCTGAGTGAAACCTTCACGGGAGGACTTTAGTTCATCCCCTATAGATAAGACCGGGATCTTCGCAGTACGTGTTATACAATGTTGTCGAAGGTGCTGGGCAAATGTTAATCATACTGGCTAGGGCATTCTTGTGATTTATTATATTGAACGCATTGCTAGCATCAATCGTCAATATGCATGCCGAAGATGATAGGTGAAAGGCTTCCCGAACGCTGTGAGCAGCATATTCAATGCCACTGCGACTTTTCTGGCTATATAAGCCAGTTCATCGGCGAGGTTTCGTGAATCCCTGCCGAATAATGTAAGCATCTTTCTCCAAGAGAGATCATCGACTTTCGAAGGACCAGCCGCCCCCGTAGTACGCTTAGCCTTCTTAATAATACAGTCATATAATATATTATTATAATATTATAATTATCATAATATTATAATTATGACTCCGATAATTATGATCAAATTAATTACTCCGATAATTATGATCAAATTCCTGTGACGATCACAACAGAGTCCACAATTCAGATTACGGAAAACAAGCATATATATCAACCTCCCGTGGAGGAAAGGTGGCAGCAAATGAGTAATTTAACAAATATGTGGTCTGAAGGTGCTACTGAGTTGGAAATTTCGTTTCTGGAGGTGAGTAAGTGGAAACCCAATCTCTTCAGTTTGCCGCAGTGTAATGAGAGTAGAATATTTCTAAGGGAGTATAATTATATTATCATAATATTATAATATATTATTATAATTATTAATAATTATCATATATTATTATAATATTATAATAATACTAATATTATATTATTTAATACTAATCTGAGTGATTTATTAGACATTTGCCGTTTTTTGACGATTGGCCATAAAAAAAGATAAATAAAAAAGGTTAACATACAAAACAAATTTGATTTGATTAACTTTGTCGATCATCGCCAGAGACGGGATACTTGAGCAGCAGTGGAATACGTGAAGCAGGTCTGCACAGGCTGCATCACAGAATTTGCAGCTACATTTAATAGATCGTTCATGGAATTTAAAAGCGATTTTACATAAGTTATCATGGTAGCGGTGTATACAAGTTCGAAATAGTAGGCATCGACTTCTTGAGTGTGGCAGTTTCCAATTGGATTGAAATCGCACAGGGGAAATTTGTAATGATGAGTCTATCCGTTTTAAGCTCTCCTCCCAGCGTATTTTGTGTTCGCAGAAAACTGGAGTCATCGGGAGCTTTAGACGTTGCTGTAGAACTACTGATAACCGCTGTTGATCGAGAAGATACACTATTGAAGTCGAGTGACATTTAGATGAAACACTTGCATACGTCTTCAGAAATAACCATTTACTCTTATCTATCATTTTAAAATTTTGAATTGAGAGGTCGGACCAAATCACACTGAGGCTATAGGTTAAGATCGGCTCTAACATTATTGAGAAGAATCGAAGTGCTCCCTCATAAGACAATAAAGATACCTTTTTTTTGCAAATGACAATGCACTTACTAATTTGCATATTTTCATCTCAAAGTGTTTTTGGAATGACCATTTCGATGTTAGTAAGACGCCTAGATAATTATAATGGTTAGTGAATTCAATTATCCGGTTATTAAAAACAAGAATATCGGAGCGACATAGTTTTCCACCGCGTCTGAACTTGACAACTTTCGTACTTATAAATATAGTATTTACATGTACTTATAGAATTTTACATGTACTTATAAAATATGCCACTGTACCTTCTCAGCATTGGATGGAAATTGTCGATTTGAAATTGACGACTGCAATCAGTTTATTAAAATCAGAACTTTTAGCTTTTATGATATAATAATAAATATCATGAGTAAAGCTTATTATAAGTCGAGTTAACAAATTATTTATAAGTTAGGCTAATTATTTAAATTATTGCCTTTTGTTCTTGACTTAGTTTAAACTGCTATAACAACACAGATAAAAATCAGAGTTATAATTTTTGCAAAATATTTCTAAATAGGGTTTATTAAATTCAAAAGTAAATAATGCTAGGATTTAATAATAACAAAATAAATCATGCAACAAATATGAAAAGCCAACTCAAGGAAACAGAAAACTAAATGTGCAAGATTCCCGTCATATCTTTGTTGTTGTGTCTTCTATAGTGATGAAGTGGGATCAGAACCCACCAGCTAATACCAACGCGACAATATTCGACTAATAATCCACGGTATTTAAACAACTGATAGGCAAATCGGAGCGCACGATGATCGGTAGCCTAGACATGATGAGTTTAAAATATTTTGTCTTTGCTCTGAAGGACGTGCTCTTGAAAAGAAGACTAGCCCCGAGATCGCCCTGGTGCACCATAAGCACACCTGGACACTCTCACTTAGTGACATACATTGAACCAGTTTCAAGGCCCACCTAGCTCTCTTCATGGTACTCTTGAGTTTATTCAAATCGGATCCAGAAGTCCTTTTAAACGTAATGGTAAACCTTAAGTATCTTACTCAATGTGCGAAGATTGGAAGGAGTTGATTATTTATAATTGAGGAAATAAATGAGATTGCTAGTCTCTTTAACTTTTTTCTTGGTTGCAGGGATGACATGAAGGACATCCACCCGCGATTTAAAGAAATTGAGAAGAAGATTGAAAGGGGGTAACTGTTTTTAATCTTATGAAGAAACGACTAATGTAAGAGACTATATCTTTGCAGCTAATCATCTTTGGCTAATCCTGCCAGTTTTGTCGTTGGTGCAGCTAGCGGTGGAGCATCATCAGGTCCAAATCTCCATTCCCGTCTTTCTTCGACATGTTTATAGTCTTTGTACCGTTTGCGGAAGATGCTTCGTTTATCTGAAGTTACTTGTGCTCGTTTATTTTAACTTACTTATGCTACTTTGCGGAAGAGGCTTGATTATTTGAAGATACTTGTGCTACCTACCCCCGTTGCCAAAAGTGCTCCTTTTGTGACACTTTTGGCAATGAGGTTGGTCACATCGTTTAACCAAACGTGTTGAAAAGTTAGGTTCGTCCCCATGAATTGGTTATGTGCATTACTCGCAAAAATCATGGTATTGTCTATCGTTTTTGTAGCGAATCGTACTGGAATTTTTCTTTTAATATACCGCACATCGTTTAGTACAAATATCGATTTTTGTTCATTTAAATCGTCTGTATCCAAATGCAGTTAATTAAGATTATTATTACAGTGGCCATGATGGCTTTATGTTACACTGTGCCGAGGTGGTACATGTTATTTCCAAAATAACCAACGAATGCTTGTGACAATTCGTTGGTGCAAAATGGTATTTGAAATTTGCCAGGATACTTTCTAGCAGAGATGTTGACTATTCTACCGGGATGCAGACGCTTATATTTTTCATGTTTTCAAATGTAAAAGTACTTAAACTTTATTTATTGTTCGAATAAACTTTAGCGAAACTTTTAAGTGGCAAACCTTCCTTTAAATCTTATTATCAAACTATTTAACAGAAATCATGTTCCTTTACATGTTCTTTGCGTTACAATATTTGTGAGCTTGTTATTTTCGTACAACAATTATATCTGGTCTGATTTTCCCTAAAGAAAAATGATCAAAATAAATAATAACTAAATTTCTATAATGCGCTAGAACATATACTTAAGCATAATGATGAGGAAATACTGGATTATATAATGAGGAAGAAGAAATACCTACCCCTCTTACCAAATATAATTCCTTAATTAATTCCTTTTTAATTACTTTACACCCTTTAACACATTTGTTTAATCTAAACATTATATTTTTTATACTTTTCAATACCAACGAATTTGTAGATAAAATAAGGTAAATAATAAAATGACGTATAAATTCCGTTAAAGAGCGTGAATTGAATTTAAGGTGGCAAAGCGGTTTCTAATTTTCAGTGTATCAAAACCGATTATTATTGTCAAAATAAATGTTTTATATAACATTTAAAAACACTTCATTTATAGCACCAAAAATCCTTCGTAAGATTTCAAAAATGTAATAATAAATATCCCTAATGTTATCAATTTTTGGCATAAATCAAAGTTTTAAATACTTTTTTAGTAAAAAAAATAAAAAGAATGTTTTTAATGATCAGAACGAATTACAATGTTAAACAATTAGATAGAAAACATGTTTCTCATTTTACTTAAAAAATTGACGCTTCTACGTTCATATTAATGAAAATATGACGTCATCAAATGTTTTGCTAAAATAAAAATATTTTTTGTTAAAAATTAGTCCCTAGACTAATTTTGATGCTGATTTATTTTCCTATACTAATTTAGATTTTACTCTTTCAGATGCTCCACCTAAAAGATTAAAAATTGAAATTACTGGTCAAGGACATGGACAAGTAATTAATTTATGTAATTAATCTAGAAGTAGCCTTATTATCTCAAATGAACAAAAACATGTTATCATTAAATATGTCTATTATGTTAATATATTTTTTACATTTATAAAATAAAATTATATTTATTAAAAAACATATATCTTCTGTAAATATTTATGAAAATATTTATAAATGTTTTATAATTAAATTTAATATTTATAAATGTTTTATTATGTATATTTTAGTATTATCTATTTTATTACTTTTGTATAGTCGATGCTTAATAGACACTGGTGAATCCAACAACGATCAGTACATTACGAATTTGACAAAATTGCTGTTGACTGAGAATGCTTCCATTGATAAAGTCATAATAACTCACAAACATCGTGATCATATTGGTGGTTTAGCTCGTATTCAGCAATTATATTTAGGTTTGAAAATTAAAAAGTAATTAGAATTTTTTCTCTCTCCAGATGTGACTGCCTACAAATACGTTGATGAAACAGAAACGCTAGGATTTCAAAATCAAAAAGAATACGTGATCAATCATCGTCTTCAAGATAACGAACTTATTGCGATAGACAAAGATATAACGTTACAGTTGGTGTATAATACTTTTATAGTATACAGTGTATTCGATATTTATAGATGTATTTATACGCCCGGACACAGTGTAGACCACATCTGTTTATTATGCGTAGAGGATGGAACTCTATACACTGGTGATTGTGTTCTTGGTGATACCACAGTGGTGAGTAACGTTTGACTTTTTCAATATTTGTTAAAAGCAGAATCTTAGATACAAACGACTTTTGAACGATTTTGGTATTTAAACAAGCTCTTCATCACTATGAATAACGAGTTAAATTAAATTAAACTTAACTTAAATTTAAATCATGCTGTAATGAAAACTTCGATAACGAGCATAATCGCAATAACTTTGAGACGTTTATTGAACACAAATATTTTTGTATTAAAAGATTTTTTCAAGATTGTTATTGTACCTAGCAGATTAAAAATGTTTTAACTGACCGGTATTCCTAAGTTAATTAAGCTAATGAAAGTTAAATTAAAATTTGTTAGAAATACGGCGCTTATAAATAATGTTATAATTTCTTTAATAAAGGGTATCGACTAATATAATGATTTTAAAATATAATTATTATATTAAAATATAATAATTTTGAAATGTAGCAATCCCTTACTTTTGTCGTACAATCTATCACTGTATTATGTATTTAGGTCTTTGAAAATTTGGAAGCGTATATGAATTCGCTTAATCGACTTATGTCATATAAAATTAATCGTTTATGCCCAGGACATGGACAAGTAATTAATGGTCAACAGGCGACCAAGCGTATCCAAGAGTACATTCTCCATAGAAATTCGAGAAACGAGCAAATCCTTCGAGTGCTTAATGAAAGAGGACCTCAAGCCTTAGCCGAACAGTGCCCATCGTGAAGTGATCGTGTTTACTTAATACGATCAGTTGACAATGGGCACGTTTGTCGGAGAAGTCTATAAGGTAAGTGATTAGTTTCTCTGACAGTCCTATGTGTCACTTAGTTGTCGTTCTAAGTTTTATCCCTTTTACCAATTAATTATTAATTAATAAATTATATTTTATGTTCTGAGGTTGCAAAGTTTTATCTCGTTTACCAATTAATTAGATTGCACTTCAATACAATACTTGTGATGGTTTAAATTTTATTTGATTAGCCAATAATTATTTAAATATTATTTATAATTAATAATTAATTCTAATTTAATTAATTATTATTTATTATAATATTATAATATTAACATAAATAATTATTTGATTAATCAAACTATTTGAATATTCGATTAATGTATTCGCAACGGAAATTAGTTTAATTCCAGAAATTATTTCGATATCTCCTGAAAATTACAAACAGTTTGTAATCTTTATACTGTTTGGATGTTTGGAATATTATCTTATCTGCTATGATTTTACTTCATTAATTGATGGCAATTGCCTTCTTGATAAGCCTTTTTTAAAGTTGTGTCATTTATATATTTATCAAAAAATTTTCATTATTGATTTATTTTCACATTTTAAATTGTATATGCAATCAACGTTAATTTTATTTACGCAATTTATTTATCACCTTAAACACAATGTTTTTTATTTCTTATTATTAAAATTGCTCAAATGTAAAATAAAATCGTTTCAGCTATCAATAAAATTAGTCAGTAGTTACTTATTGCTAAACTTTTCCAATTTTTTATAGTTTATTTTTCAGGGCCTCGATCATAAGCTAATTAAATCTGCCACTATTAATATTAAGCATCATCTGGAATATCTACAAAATAAACAGCTAATAGGTATACTAATAAATAACTTGGACGTTTAGCTTATTAAGATTTTAGCTCTGGAAGAATTCAAGTACAAAATTATTTAAAAATCTAATTCTATACCGCTACGGCAACGTCATTATCCAAGTATATCTGTCCGAGTTTACCTGATTTGAAGTCTGCTATAAATTTATCGCATGCATTTTCCAAGTTATAGTTAAATTCCTTTCTTCCCGAACGTGTAACTAGAGAGTGTTTTTTTGCGATTTTGACAAGCAGTTCAATAAAGCTATTTTCCTTCTCTTTTATGTCATATAAATTTCTATACAGTCCATTGTAATTGTATTCATCCATGTATAGCTTTAAAAATTGACCGATTGTTGTTCGCGTATTAACAATCTGTTGTGTTCGCATGCATTCTACAAGGGTCAATTTACAAGCGACTCCGATATCAGTGAGATGCGGTTCCAGGACGCCCGGAGAGTCGATGACATATATAGGTGGAAGTGCACATATCTTGACGGGTGTCATCAGTGATCTGGTAACACCAGGTTCAGATCCAATTGGCACTGCCCTCTTTAGTCCCAGGGCAGCGGATCTCAGCTGATTTATCAGTGTAGATTTACCAACATTTGGTACACCAATTACTAATATCGTGTTATTGTCGTACTTGGACTGTGAACATTCCTGTAAAATTGACAGGATACGATTAGCATCATGCAATCTAAACTGCTTAATTCTTAAATCTAATGTTAAAATCTTTTTTAAATAAATATTTGCTTCATAAAATAAAACAGTAAATAATTTTAAATAATGAATAAACTGCATCAATGTGTATATATTATAAAACACTATATATCTTACTATTTATGTATTTATATATTGACACATTTACATTATGCTGTGAGTTTATATATAAAAAGCTTTTCCTCACAAATAGAATGGTATAGTTAAATACATCAAATACGCAAAGTTCTACAACACAAAGAATTGTGTTAACTAAAAAATTAACAAATTATAAGTTCATTCGTTCACGCACCGATAGCGTGAACGAATGAATTATTATTTATATTATAATAAATAATATAATACATATCATTTATTTCAATGGTAATTAATTATAATAAAGATGAAATTCAGTATTTAATTTAGTGATTTATTAATTCAAATATTACTGTAAATTCTATTAATTCGTAAATATTCAGTTATGGTAATAACTAAAAAAGCTTTTGTTCATAAATAGAATGTTATAGTTAATTTCATCAAATACGCAAAGTTTTACAACACAAAGAATTGTGTTAAATAAGAAAATTAACAAATTATAAGTTCATTCGTTCACGCACCGATAGCACATTAATTAGATTGCACTTCAATACAATACTTGTGATGGTTTAAATTTTATTTGATTAGCCAATAATTATTTAAATATTATGATAATAAATAATATAATACAAGTATTTCCAGAATTATTAAAAAATAAAATGTATCGAAAATAAATGATTTGCTCAATTCTTTAAACTTATATATTTTAGGAGCGGTATCAACAAAAATATATTTTAATTTACTATTTTAAATTAATTTCTTTAAAAATAAACAATAACTTATTTAAATAATAACTTTTTATATTTCCTTCTTGCAGCATCATCAGAAAAAAATCATTTTTATCTTAAAAAATTGTTATATTCTGATACTGCTGGAGGAAGCCAGCAAAATGGAAAAGGCAATTCATGTTTTGTTGATCCCTCTCCAAAATAATAAAGAGACGATCCAAGAATGTTATCTTGAATCCAAAAGAATGAAATAATACGCAGTGCAATTCCCTAATTTATATAAGTGTATCTCAACTACTTTTGCCTTGGACTAAGCGAATATATGTACATTTGCCTGCAGACCCAACGAGGATCATGGATTGTCATTTCTAAACCCTGTATAAATGTTAATAGGTGGATGAATTGTTGTACCGTAATAAAACAGAAAAGCAAGATGAAAAGGAGTCAAACACATAACGTTTATATGATCAGTTAAGTTATGGTCATGTTCTATAGACATGTATTACCAAAATACATTTCAAAGCAATCTCCTCAAAGACGGAATGGTGTCACTAAAGATAGCAAAAATAAGTTTCGATAAAGTAGCATAAAGGTAAACCGATGTCATGTAGTAAATTCATGATAACATTTTGTTTTCGGCTTTATAATTAAATTACGAATAATTTCAGATAAATATTTAGAGATAAGAGAATCGTCGTACTGTCTTCCATGATGCCTTGCAAACAACATCATTTATGTTGCCATTAACTTCACTGATGCAATTAAATTCATATTTTTCACTTTTTCATTAAATTCATATTTTAACAACTTAGTGTATAAGAATATACAACTTACTTTATACTTTACTAGAACAACGCATGGCTTATGTTTGAATTTTTACTATATTAAATGGATATTATTACCGGAAATTACTTTGAAAGAGGCTAGTAGAACCACTTGCTGCTTGGATAAATGCAAATGCTTCCTGAAATACATGAATTCGGATCCGAATTTATGCATTTCACTAACTTCTAATTATAAATTAAATAAAAATAACCCCTCCTCAGCCTGTTTGTAACATCTAAGTGAACAGATTCTTTAATAAGAATTTGAGTGTAAATTGTTATTAATACATTTAATAATAATTAATTATTAATAATTAATAATTAATTAATATTAATTATCTTGAATATTGTCACAAACTATTTTAATTAATTTGCATAATTAATTTGACAAAATTAACATCTTGATAAAATGATATATAATAGGATATTCTTCAATGTTTATGAGTAGTTCATTGGAACGAATGTTTTTACTAAGAGAGTCACCGTTAAGATTTACATGACAATTTTTATCCTATTTTTAATATTATATATGAATGAGAATTATATTTTTTATGAATATATAATATTTATCTATTGTATTTAATACAAAATATATCTGTATTATATATAATATTATATATAATATATAATATTTATAATATATTATAATATAATTAATAAAATTTATTTATATATAATATGTTTATTATATATTTATATCCTACTTTTAATAATAATTTTAATTTGTAATCAACTATTTAAAATATAAATAATATGAATCATATAAATCATATGATTGTTCTTCAGAAAATTTTATAAAAATTATATTAGAAATGATATATCAAAATATATTTCAATGTTTCTAATAATTTCATCTTCAGAAAATTAAGGTATCTTTCTGAAGATGCTTACAGAGGTTAGCGAAATATCAATAAAAATTTCCTCTTTTCTTTGATCCAGCTCGAATAATTCTTTATCTAAATATGGATCATATCAACTATTCAAAATATAAATAAGTTATATATTAAAAATAGGTTATACATATTATAAATAAGTTATATTTTTTATATATCATTTCTTTCAAATTCATGCAAATTAAAGAAACGCGGAATTTTAACAGGGCGACGGATGTGCAAATTCAATAATTATATTTAGAAACATTGAAATGGTCTATCTCCCAATTAGATATTCTTGCGGGTTGATTATGAATAGCAATTATGAATTGTACCATTCTATTTGCTTCCTGATAATGAAAGATTTCTACTTGAAAAAAACTTGATAAACATCATAAAACACCAAAAGATAAGTATCTCTAATTGCATTTAAATGCAAGTGACAGAAGATCAATGAGTTTACTGGAAACGGACGAATATGCATTGTTAAAGGTTGGTGATAAAGAATTTATTAATAAAAATTCAATATCAGAGAAGCTAACACAGATACCAAAGACAGCAAACTTGATGATCGTGACTCCTATGGTACCAATCTCGAACAATCATATGGTCCCCTGTTAGTGTACATTACTAGAAAGTATTCAGATTTTATATATTTACAACAAAATTCAATTAATCTCACATGGGTGCTAAATTTATTTGATCATTACTTATTTGCAAACGACGGTTCATCCTTTTTAAGAACGCGCACAAAGTAGAACAGTAAGCGAAAATTAATAAAATATATAAAATGTTTAAATTGTTTGCTTTAAATGCTTATTTCGTATAATTTGAATGGTGTTGGTAAAACAACTTTTAAAATGCAACAAAAACTTTGCAATAATAAGATTTTATGACATGCAAAAACAACAGGATAAATCGATTAAAATAAAGGTTAAATAGGAAAACAAAATTTAAAAATGTCTCGAGTGTCGAAATGTCTTAAGTGTCTTCTTCTACACAGAATTGCAAGGAGTGTTAGATACCACTGGCTTACACCAGAGCAAAGACTAAGAAACCTTAGTCTTTGCTCTGGGGGACGTCCTTCATAGAAGAAAACTAATCCACAGATTACCCAGGTACCCCAGCGGCGCACCAAATTTTTCTCACTTAATGATAGATGCTGGGGATGTTTCTGGGCACATTTATCTTTCTTCAGAACAATTTTAAATTTAATCAAGTTTGGTCCGGTCGACCATTTAAACGTAATGGTACACTACAGATATTTTACTCGATGTGTAAAGGCAGGGAGTGGTTGATTGTTCAATATATAAGAGATAGCTGAGATTGCTAGTCTCTTTAGTTTATTCTTTGTTGCAGTGGCACAATTAAATACAACCACCTGCGATTTGGAAGAGTTGAGAATAAGATTGGACGTGGATAACTGATCTTTTGGATAACCGTGGATAGCCGATGTCCAGGACTACATATATGCACCGGCGTCCAGAAAACAGGGTTATGATATCATCAGCGTATACAACTAGATGAAAAAATCAAGGAAAACATCTAGAACGAGCTAATGACTATTGTCCTAACTAGACCGGTGCATCTTACCAATTGCCAATAAAATGAGCGACCTCTGACAACCCATGGAAACTTGTTGGGATAAAATTACGCGTACGTAAAGTGTCGCGGATTCTACGCCCAAGCGCTTTTTCGTAGATGAAGATGAGGGAGTTTTGAATCGAAATAAGGATCAGATATTTAGGGCATTAGTGAGCGTTTTACTTTGCTAAAAATATACCGCGGCTAATATTAATGCCGGCCATAACGGATGGTGAGGCTAACAGCATAGTGATGACGATTTCTCTTCTCTGATCAACTGTCAAAAGCTGACAGGCATGGGAAGAGAGTGACGCATGGAATCTGGAGGTGCCCGGAAGTGGACTCTAAGCGTTCAGGATGTCGGAAACCGATAAATCCTTGCACTTAAAGTCACCCCAAGGCGAGATTAGTTTAGGAGATTGAGTGGATTCATAATTGTGATGGGTTAGTGACTCCTCTAAAACTTTGTCAACGCCTATGTTGCCAATCCAAACATATGCTTTCTTCTTCCAGCAGACAAACTTCTCCTTGAATATCTTTCAAAAGTAAAACTGAGAAGGATTAAGACAAGAAATGCTTGCCCTATCTCTACTCTACTAAAACCTATATCTAGAGCTCCAGTATTCTTTCGAAGGGGCATACCTAAGGTTAACAGAGAGATTGGGAAGGTTTAGCATTTTAGCTAGGATCTTGAGTTTTACTGGAGTTGGATTGAAAAAACGACATTTGTAGGTGGTCGGAATTATTGCGTTAGCTTTCGAGGAAATATAGGAATTAAATTAGGTCAGACTTGCATTTCTTACTACTGAGAAGAGTCGGATCGCAGCCTTTAAGAAGGGTTCTGATTTGATCAAAGTGAAAACTCTCCTCAGCATGTCGAGGAGTGAATTTGCTTTTGTGCAATGAAAGGTAGGGGCTAGTGATTTATGTATAAGAAACACGTTCCTAGATCTGCGAAGTGTTGTATTAATCCAACTTCCAGTTATGTCGTTGAAGTCACCAAGTAACATGTCATAGTCGCTACCCAATATGCGGTCCATGAGGTCATGGTTCTTGTTGATCTCTTCCCGCCGAATATATATATATATATATATATATATATATATATATATATATATATTGACAATACTGATGCGTTTACTATTCTTTGCGGTAACACTCTTCCATAGTGTTATCACTTAACAAGGCATGGTTGGACAAGAATAATTTAATAAGAGGGATGATCTTAAGTGGCATTTAAGTAGGGTTAAAAGACCTTGAGAAGAGGAGTGAGGTGGGGCTATGTACGGAGTAAAGTGGGAGGTTATGTGCTTTAGAAAAAATCGAGTAATGTCCTGAGAAGACTGGATAGATCTGGTTTCCTGAAGGACTATAACATCTTCATCTCGACCAGATAAAAGGCTAAGGGCAGAAGCAACTTCGAATTCCACTGAATGATGTTCAGTGATAAAACGGTTCGGAATTACTTCACATAATTTTGGAGCATTTTCGGGACCAGACCGGATGGAGTAAATTACAATTGGTGCAGCAAGGGTCTGCGCTGCAGGAAGCATGGTGGTCCTCGTCATACGAGGCGCAGACACCGCAGCACCCTTTTTTAATGGCAAGACGAAGCGAAGTACCCCCAAGTGTGGTACTGGTTACATTGGGATAGGCAAATTCTTCTGCGCTGATATATGTGGAAAGCAGGTTGCAACCCATGATAGGGTTGCAACTGGAGTTGGCCAGCAGCCTATCGTTTTCAGCGCTTTTTGATCGTGAAAGCGATCGCAAGGGGGTATTATTCTTCCCCTTGATAAATCTAATGTTTGAAAGCTGAAATTCATCTTAAAGTTCGATAATGTGATTTTCTTTAAAGAAGATATCAAGTTTGAAATCTTCATTATTGCCTGGTTAGGTTTGAAAGTGATTTTAGCTATGCTTTTTAAATATTGATTGCCGAACTTAATGTGATCTTTCGCCAAGTCATCAAACGAGAAGGAAACTCGGTAGCTGGTATCTTCCGACTTGGCGAAATTAAATAGAATCCGATTTTTGGAAATTTCTTTATAAAATTCCTCAGATATAATTTAAAGTGATCCTTCGAGCCCATAGGGAAAATAGGGGATATGATCACCAGATTGGCAGATTTTTTGATAGATGGAAGTTCCTCCGTATATGATGTATTTGCAGATTGAAATCACTAACCTCCATTTTTCTTGGTTTCAGCTATTTTTGCACGCCGGTTTTAACAGCGTGACATGCATTTGAATTAAAACAGTGAACAATTTATCTAATCTAGTTCGATTTGATAATAGAAAACGAGTTCTGGAAGAAAGCCAGTACTCCGTGGATTCGATACTTTATGATCGCAAATGCATTTTACGGTCATGCGAAACGAGAAATAAACACATAATTAGGTTATTCTAATAATGAAAATTAAAATCAGATCAAATGAGACTACGTATTTAATTTATAACTTGAACAATAATGCCAAATAATAATTAAATAATTATAAAGATTTATAATTATTTATAATAATTAATAATATAACTAATAATATATCATTATTTTTATAGATTAAAAAATAATGATAAATAATAATTAAATAATAAATAATTTTAAATTATAAATAATTGTTAGTTGGTTGTATAAACAATTTATATATTATTAAAAATAATGATAAATAATTATAAATAATAAATAATTATAAAGATTTTATAATAATAAATTATCATATAAGAAATATAGTCCAACAATAAATTTCGCACTATTAATATAAATATTATAATATTATTTTTAATATTATTTTGCTCGCAATGCAGGCAAATTTGAAAATTCATGTAAAATGAATTCACAAAATCATTTTTAATATTATCACATATGTAACACTACTCTCATTATAATAAAATCGAATTCACAAAAGCCGCAAAACATTGGGCACTTTAAAGGGCATTTTACAATGGCCTAAGCCGACTGACATGTTCATATTATCATCAGAAAATTGCTCATTTCCAACCAGTTTGACAATAAACAGCATTCTCACTAACTTATTGTATATCATTGGTGATTAATGTGAATGTTCGGACAAAAGTCATCCAATAAGGTCAGCGTAAAGCCAACACCGTATTGAATATATCTAAGAGATATTTACATTTCAGCAGTCTATCCAACGTATATGCGAGTATGAGTTGACTTGCTTTTTTCAAAGGCTATATAAAGAAATACGAGTGAGAAAACATTGTTTTATATACAGGGTGTCTAAGAGAATGTTAGCTTTCTGTTTTACGCTTTATTTCAGTTACAATAGGATGCTACACTGACGTTATTTGCATCTACCATAAACTCTCATGATCGATTTTAAGATAATTTTATAAGGAAATTCTAGGCTGGTAAAAGTAAGTCGGGATAAATATACCACATTTTGCAGAGTTTTAAAAATAATATAACAAAATTTTGTTGTTAATAGTGGATATTACCGAGTATATGATTATACTCGGTAATATATTACCGAGTATATATTCAATATCATCGGCATTTGTAAAGATTATTGTAATCACGTTCGATTTACTCTTCATTTCGCAAAATGACGTAGTAGTTATTGTTAAAAATATCTTGAAAGACATTTTGATGTTTCGGGCAACTCAACGGGTGATTTAATTTCCTTTGACTACCAGGCTTTTAATAATCTCTCAAAATGTGCTGTTCAGTGATCATTTACAATTTTCTATGGTATACAGTTGAGAACCACTGACCCACATTCAATAGACGGTTAGTTGTTTTGTATAAAATAAATTTGAATCAATTTACGCCTCGAATTTCTATGAGGCACAGAGATATGTAATAGTCGGTTAACTTTCACATATTTCTGTAATATCCTTTTATTGTAATATTTACTTATAAGTATATATCATATATATGGTTATATATACAATAAATATTAACTTAATAATGCCAAATCGATATTAAACAATATTAATGAAGAGTAAACCCGCTTCATCATCGGGTGACCCTACGTATTTCGACAACGCGACCTTGTGACTTTGAACATTATTAATAACAAATACTAAACCCATAACCTTCTTCCATTTAAATATAAAGTTATTACAGGAACAAAGAAGCATAAAGTATCCTTTATTTGATAAAAATTCTATATTTCGATAGCTTATGTGTTCATCATCAGGATAACAATAAAATGTTTCACAATTTGTTTCTCCCGTGTTTGCAACATTTATCCAAAAATACAAGCATTGATGTGCCCCGCGTTTCTACTTAAAATAAAAAGAAAATACAGAGAAACAAAACAATCATACACTAAAATTTTACACACATTTTAAAAACAACAAAAAGAAAGAAAGAAAAAACAGAATCATAAAACGAAATAAAATTTAAATAATAATATAAGTGACAAAAAATACGAATTTAATAATAAAAATATTGTAAAAGTAGAGTAATAAATTATAATATAATCTAAACCAAAACAAAATAATAATACAATTAAAAAAAACAAATTGAAAAAAATTAAAATAATGTAATATTGGAATAATTAATTATAATTTAATTTAAGATTGTAATCAGATTTATTATTAAGCATTAAATTAGGTTCTTTTTTAATAAAATACGCTTCTTGAATAATGCGAGATAACAAGTTACTCGAATTATGAAAGTATAAATGTATATATAAAAGTGAGAGAGTAAAACAATACTATAATTTATATTTTTAGTAAATAGTCTTCTCATTCCATTAAAAATCGATCAAGGGGGAACAGATCCCTCAGCATACACCAACGTGCAACATTCCGGATGAACCACTCAGTGTCTTTCACAGACCTAAGAGTCTAGTCGATGCGGACGACGGTACATTGTCTGGAAATTAGGATCTTAAGTAACCTTAGTCTTTGCTCTGGGTGACGTCTTCTAGAAATGAAGAATAATCCCGAGATTGCTCAGGTACATCAAAGGCGTACGTAAGCATTATATCCTAATGAAAGATGCTGGGCCAATTTCAAGGCACATCTAGCTCTCTATAAAGTAGATATATTTGTGAATACATGTTGCAATCACGGGGAAACAAATTGTGAAACATTTTATTGTAATCCTGATGATGATAGCAGGAGCTATCGAAATATAGAATTTTTATCAAATAAAGGATAATTTCTGCTTCTTTGTTCCTGTAATAACTATATTATTAATAGCATTTAATAATAACATTTAATATAATAATATTAATAATATAGCATAATAATATTAAATATTAATGAAAATGTTTAATTAATATCAAATCAATGTGCTCCTAGAATTTCTTTGAGGCGCAGATATATGTAATGGTATGCTAAATTTTACATATCGCAACGTCAATATTTATTGTAATATTATCTTATCAGTAGTTTATATTTAATATAAAGTAATATATACAATCAATATTAAATTAATGATGTAAAATTAAGATTTAACAAAAAACGTTTTAGCATTACATTACAACAAGCGAAGCAATGTGCAGCAGCGCAAACATGTGCGGTGCTTCAAAAGATTTAAGAAAACTCTTATTTTCTAACGCAATTCCTGCCAAACAAAGCAAAGTTAGTGCAGATCTTCCTAATTATCTTGCTTCAAGCACGGAAGTGTAACTTCCTGCCGTGCCAAATTAGTCAATATGGTGGTTGTTAATTGTCTGCAACCCTTTGAAAGAATATATCTATTTGATATTTTTCTCAGAGATTTCTCTAAATTACTTAAAGGTAGAATTATATACAATTCGGTCAAATTTTTTGAGTCTGAAATCAGAATTTCGTTATGTACGGCTAATCTGGACTTTGAATACTTAGATTATTTTGTAAATTTTCTTACAAAAATGGTTCAACGACATATAAGTTTATTCAAGCTTCCCTGAAATTATCGAAATTTCCACCTTACCCAACGGATGATGATCTAAAAGATTTTGAGGATAAGTTCAAAGTTTACAACGTTTGACCCATTATGGGGAAGAATGTAGAGCCACTTTCGGTTCCCCACTGAACGAATGTCATCGATGGGGGTACTGGGCCTCCACCTGTTCCAGTCCCCGTACATGCGGTGTGTATGGCTCCGGATACGAACATAAGGGAAAATGTAATCTTTACCCGGTGTTAGAATTGAGGTGGTCCGCACCCGGCTTGGTCACGGAGATGCCTTGTATCTAAGGCTTACAAACTGAGGCACATAGGTGCACCGGCCCATCTGGCGGACTTTGCTGAGTTAAATTAAATTAGATTATTTTTTAATAAAATACGCTTCTTGAATAATGCGAGATAACAAGTTACTCGCAATATGAAAGTATAAATGTATATATAAAAGTGAGAGTGTAAAATAATACTATAATTTATATTTTTAGTAAATAGTCTTCTCACTCCATTAAAAATCGATCAAGGGGGAACAGATCCCTCAGCATACACCAACGTGCAACATTCCGGATGAACCACTCAGTGTCTTTCACAGACCTAAGAGTCTAGTCGATGCGGACGACGGTACATTGTCTGGAAATTAGGATCTTAAGTAACCTTAGTCTTTGCTCTGGGTGACGTCTTCTAGAAATGAAGAATAATCCCGAGATTGCTCAGGTACATCAAAGGCGTACGTAAGCATTATATCCTAATGAAAGATGCTGGGCCAATTTCAAGGCACATCTAGCTCTCTATAAAGTAGATATATTTGTGAATACATGTTGCAATCACGGGGAAACAAATTGTGAAACATTTTATTGTAATCCTGATGATGATAGCAGGAGCTATCGAAATATAGAATTTTTATCAAATAAAGGATAATTTCTGCTTCTTTGTTCCTGTAATAACTATATTATTAATAGCATTTAATAATAACATTTAATATAATAATATTAATAATATAGCATAATAATATTAAATATTAATGAAAATGTTTAATTAATATCAAATCAATGTGCTCCTAGAATTTCTTTGAGGCGCAGATATATGTAATGACATGCTAGATTTTACATATCGCAACGTCAATATTTATTGTAATATTATCTTATCAGTAGTTTATATTTAATATAAAGTAATATATACAATCAATATTAAATAAATAATGTAAAATTAAGATTTAACATTATTAATAATATTTAATATTAATATTTTATATAATATTAATAATATAACATAAAAATATATATTCTGAAAAACTGAATTGTATATTTCAGCTAAATATATATCACTCACATCGTTTTCTAAATAATTAAAATATTAATTATTATTTAACATTACTTTTACATACAATAACAATAGGTCAACAATTTTTAGCAGGACGTCGGATCGTGAAGGCAGTTTTCTGATATTTATTTTTAAAATTATATTTTTTTAAAATTACATGTATAGAACTATATTAAATTTAATTCTTTTTAAGGTTGTTTCTTATTGTAAATTATTTTCATTGTTTAAGTTAAGCATACTATACAATATATTTCATTATAGCATCAATTCCTCTAAATTCATTACATGTATTAACGTATTGTAATACATACATAATATATATTATTAACATAATATATAATTATTAATAGAGTGCGTTAATAAAATGTGAATTATAATCACTGGTTATTTAAAATTAATTAAAAAATATATTAATTAATATATGTATTAATTAATACATAATTAACATTTTGTATTATTTATCAGGATGACTAACTAAACCTGTTTTACGTTAACATCTAACAGAAATCCGGATTATATCGAACTCTAAAGTGTTCAAGTAAAATACACGAGAAGCACTGACCCGACGTTATCTTCCAATTTCAGACTACTACTTCGTTGTCCTTGTTTCACACCGCTAAGCTGACTGAACAGCATATTTGGTATTTTTAAGGAATCCGTTATCTTTTTTCGATCCTTAGCAGATACTCGTTCGGCCTTATTTAATATTAGAAGATGTTGTTTATCGCCAACGATCTCGTTAACCATTGAGTGATTACGACAGCTAAGTGGAACCCGGGCGTCATGTATTTCTAGCACTATGGTAATTCTGCTCATTATTTGCTTCATCTTGTGCACACTCGTTCTCATGTGACCAGGATACCATTGGAACCATGTTCGGTAAAACGGTTGCTGTCTCAAGAAATTAAAATACGACGTTGTTGACATCTGTAAAGAACACGGTGATCATTTGTAAGAATTATACCTTGCAATAAAAATTTTTTGTGGATACCAACAAATAAATCGCATCAGGCTTAGATGATTACTTTTACAATATACGAGGTTATATTAGTAACATCAGAATACCGCACGCGGAGTATAAGCTTTTGTACAGTATCTAAGTCGGCTGCGCTGACCAAACGGTGAAAATACGTTCACTAGCCGAAATATCATATTAAATTATATAATTATATAAATACAAAAATATTTATAATATATATAAATATATATTATTATATATTGTACAATTATATAAAATTGCATATTTACGTGTAAATAATTTATTGTTTATTTATTATTTTAAATTTATTAATAAATTTATTTTTAAGTCCGCAAACCTTCCTGAATAATTCGTTATTTACCTAATATTTCAAAAAGAGCTTCCTAGGTACTTGGCCATAGTAGTGCAATGGACAAGTACCATTTGGCCATAAGTGCAATAGTATTAACGGTACATTGTCAATTCTGTACATTCACTTTTGTTCAAATTGCTTGCTTTCAAATCAAACGAAGTTGATTTAAAATTGCTCTTACAACAATTTAAGATTTTCATTATAGCTGTCATCGGGTGGATATTGATGTTACGAATTAATTGAGCCGTAGTAGATTAGGATTATGTTTTATTGCAGGGTTTGAGTAAAATCGAATAACTAATTTGTATCATTGGATAAACATGAAAAGATTTCGATATGTGGATATCCCAAGTTTAGGGTATAGTATAAAGAAGACCCGTTTATCAATTGAACACAACGAAATAATTAAATCGACTGTATGCAAGGGCTAAATTAACATACTAAACGACTAATCTAAACAAACGGACTTTACGAACGATGTGAACGAACGGTCCTAACGAACGGTCATAACGAACGGTCATAACGAACGGTCTGAACGAACGGTCTGAACGAACTGTCTGAAGGAACGGTTTGAACGAACGGTTTAAACGAACGGTCTGAACAAAGGCAAATTGCAGAACCCTGTTCAGTTTCATCTATAAGTTAAACAAACATTGATATGAAATGTACACGCGCTGAATATATTAATCTTCAATCTTTGTTCTTCGACAAATCTATAAAAAAATGCCGAGAATTTTATTGTGGTTTTTGTTAAGCGAAACTACGGAAAAGCGCCCACATTGACAACTAAGTGCTGCATTTATGTCGGACCAATTGCATATTAATATATGTAAGAACACGCAAATCAAAATGATTTTTTTCGAAATAACCAAAATAATTCTGAATTTTTATGTCTAATTTAACAAATTTAACACGACATTGTTTTTAACACAGCATTTTTTCAAACAGATCACATTGAAGTGTACCAATTCGATTGTTTTTATCTCTATCGAGATTGTTAAAAAGCGGCGGATATTTGCTTCCTATTGCCTTCGCATTATCCGTAATTTCAATTTATCTTATTTTACGATTAAGTAGTTAATTAATCGGTAAAATTAAATTTCAAATTACTATATTATTAATTCATTTTATTTCCATTTCTGCTATTTCTGATATTTAATTTGTAGAATTTTAATTTAAACTTATTGCTTAGCTCATATTCATAGCTTTAATCTGTAGAGGTTTTTCTAGTTTTGATGTCAAGTATGTGAAGCACAGCATACTGATCGATATCATTTAGCTAAATTGACGATTGAATAACGTGTTCATCTTGTAGGAATTAAAAATTAATTATTTATTGACGATCAATTACTTATTAATGAATTGTTACAATTGAAGTTAAAGCTATAAAAATATCATATTTTTTGAAAAAGCTGGAACAATTTTGGTTCCAATTTAGAAATATTTTGTAAAAACGTCACAATATTGTACCGTATTCTTTTTTAAATTTATCGAAATTTATTTATAAGTAATTAATTATAATTTATTGCCTTTGCTTTTCCCGTGAATCAAAATAAATTAATTAAATCTTCACTAATGCAATCGACTTTTTTAGACACCTTTTAATTTTTGTCTGAAGAGGCCAATTACTAATAAAGTTTATTTATTTGATGTTCGAGAATATTAAAGACATTATAAAGTTTGGTAAAAGCATAGTAAATGAAGTACTTTTATTTAAAGAGTGATATTTTAATGCATTAAGAATATATTTAAAAATATAGAGAGAGAGCAATATAAATATAATATTGAATATAATATTATATTTAAATATTAATAAATAAATATATTCGCTCTAAATATATTTAAAAATATATTTAGAGCAATAAAAAATTATAAAATTGATGACGAGTAGCACGACACTTCTATCTTAACATCAAATTAGTTACCGGTTAATAAGATTAAGATGAAATAATTTCATCTAAGACAAGATGTAAATGAAATATTTTAAATAAGAAAGTATTTTTAATTAAAAACACCAATTGATTTAAAATATTTATAATATTCAATTTATAATATTAAAAAAATATGAAATTAAAAAACAACAAATAAAATTCAAATCATATAAGCTTTAATATTTACTGAGAAACTCAATTACAAATTGAGATTAAATTATATCAAGAAATTTTGTTCCTCAACAAAGTCAACTTTCAGCGAAACCCGAATTTACAACAGCGAGAGCTTCATCTTTGCTTATCTTTCTAATGTGACTGATCTAAAATTCATAAGTTGTAACAAAAAATACTAACGCATAAGCAAAAAAGATAAAATAAAACACAAGATCAACAAATTGACCATCAGGTACAAAACCGTAATATAGGTTTTGTACCTAATGAAGTAGTAATATTTTTATTTATTTATCTCTCCTAACTAAATAGAATTTAAATACAATTTTTTAATTGACACAAACAAGAAGGTGTGAACATACATGCTTTTTTACAAACTTCGTCGGGAAGCGCCTAGCACAAACGCCTAGTCCCGACCTTTGCCTACTCATCACTAAAAAATGGTCTCATCGGAGTGGCCATGTAGCTACACAACTTCGACGGTTTTCGATCCAAAATAACCTTTATATATAA
>WNNJ02002768.1:0-14579 GCA_012934845.2 Pomphorhynchus laevis
ATATATTAAATAACGTATTACAATTTTAAAATATTGACGGAGGATTAATAAAACACAATTTGCTTTTCATTTGACTACCTGTTAATAAACGGACATGAGAAATACATAAATCTGTAATATTATAAAATTACAAAATAATTTATTTTTATGATGTGATAATATATTAAATAACGTATTACAATTTTAAAATATTGACGGAGGATTAATAAAACACAATTTGCTTCTTCATTTGACTACTTGTTAATAAACGGACATGAGAAATACATAAATCTGTAATATTATAAAATTATAAAATAATTTATAATTATGATGTGATAATATATTAAACAACGTATTACAATTTTAAAATATTGACGGAGGATTAATAAAACACAATTTGCTTCTTCATTTGACTACCTGTTAATAAACGGACATGAGAAATACATAAATCTGTAATATTATAAAATTAAAAAATAATTTATAATTATGATGTGATAATATATTAAATAACGTATTACAATTTTAAAATATTGACGGAGGATTAATAAAACACAATTTGCTTCTTCATTTGACTACCTGTTAATAAACGGACATGAGAAATACATAAATCTGTAATATTAAAAAATTATAAAATAATTTATAATTATGATGTGATAATATATTAAATAACGTATTACAATTTTAAAATATTGACGGAGGATTAATAAAACACAATTTGCTTCTTCATTTGACTACCTGTTAATAAACGGACATGAGAAATACATAAATCTGTAATATTATAAAATTATAAAATAATTTATAATTATGATGTGATAATATATTAAATAACGTATTACAATTTTAAAATATTGACGGAGGATTAATAAAACACAATTTGCTTCTTCATTTGACTACCTGTTAATAAACGGACATGAGAAATACATAAATCTGTAATATTATAAAATTATAAAATAATTTATAATTATGATGTGATAATATATTAAATAACGTATTACAATTTTAAAATATTGACGGAGGATTAATAAAACACAATTTGCTTCTTCATTTGACTACCTGTTAATAAACGGACATGAGAAATACATAAATCTGTAATATTATAAAATTATAAAATAATTTATAATTATGATGTGATAATATATTAAATAACGTATTACAATTTTAAAATATTGACGGAGGATTAATAAAACACAATTTGCTTCTTCATTTGACTACCTGTTAATAAACGGACATGAGAAATACATAAATCTGTAATATTAAAAATTATAAAATAATTTATAATTATGATGTGATAATATATTAAATAACGTATTACAATTTTAAAATATTGACGGAGGATTAATAAAACACAATTTGCTTCTTCATTTGACTACCTGTTAATAAACGGACATGAGAAATACATAAATCTGTAATATTAAAAAATTATAAAATAATTTATAATTATGATGTGATAATATATTAAATAACGTATTACAATTTTAAAATATTGACGGAGGATTAATAAAACACAATTTGCTTCTTCATTTGACTACCTGTTAATAAACGGACATGAGAAATACATAAATCTGTAATATTATAAAATTATAAAATAATTTATAATTATGATGTGATAATATATTAAATAACGTATTACAATTTTAAAATATTGACGGAGGATTAATAAAACACAATTTGCTTCTTCATTTGACTACCTGTTAATAAACGGACATGAGAAATACATAAATCTGTAATATTATAAAATTATAAAATAATTTATAATTATGATGTGATAATATATTAAATAACGTATTACAATTTTAAAATATTGACGGAGGATTAATAAAACACAATTTGCTTCTTCATTTGACTACCTGTTAATAAACGGACATGAGAAATACATAAATCTGTAATATTATAAAATTATAAAATAATTTATAATTATGATGTGATAATATATTAAATAACGTATTACAATTTTAAAATATTGACGGAGGATTAATAAAACACAATTTGCTTCTTCATTTGACTACCTGTTAATAAACGGACATGAGAAATACATAAATCTGTAATATTATAAAATTATAAAATAATTTATAATTATGATGTGATAATATATTAAATAACGTATTACAATTTTAAAATATTGACGGAGGATTAATAAAACACAATTTGCTTCTTCATTTGACTACCTGTTAATAAACGGACATGAGAAATACATAAATCTGTAATATTATAAAATTATAAAATAATTTATAATTATGATGTGATAATATATTAAATAACGTATTACAATTTTAAAATATTGACGGAGGATTAATAAAACACAATTTGCTTCTTCATTTGACTACCTGTTAATAAACGGACATGAGAAATACATAAATCTGTAATATTATAAAATTATAAAATAATTTATAATTATGATGTGATAATATATTAAATAACGTATTACAATTTTAAAATATTGACGGAGGATTAATAAAACACAATTTGCTTCTTCATTTGACTACCTGTTAATAAACGGACATGAGAAATACATAAATCTGTAATATTATAAAATTATAAAATAATTTATAATTATGATGTGATAATATATTAAATAACGTATTACAATTTTAAAATATTGACGGAGGATTAAATAAAACACAATTTGCTTCTTCATTTGACTACCTGTTAATAAACGGACATGAGAAATACATAAATCTGTAATATTAAAAAATTATAAAATAATTTATAATTATGATGTGATAATATATTAAATAACGTATTACAATTTTAAAATATTGACGGAGGATTAATAAAACACAATTTGCTTCTTCATTTGACTACCTGTTAAAAACGGACATGAGAAATACATAAATCTGTAATATTGCAAAATTATAAAATAATTTATAATTACAATGTGATAATATATTAAATAACTTATAACAATTTTAAAATGTTGACGGAGGATTGATAAATCACAGTTTGCTTCTTCATATGACTACCTGATAATAAACAGACATGAGAAATACATAAAACTATAATATTATAAAATTATGAAATAATTAATAATGATGTGAGTATATATACACAACGTATTACAATTTTAAAATATTGACGGAGGATTAATAAAACACAATTTGCTTCTTCATTTGACTACCTGTTAATAAACGGACATGAGAAATACATAAATCTGTAATATTATAAAATTATAAAATAATTTATAATTATGATGTGATAATATATTAAATAACGTATTACAATTTTAAAATATTGACGGAGGATAAATAAAACACAATTTGCTTCTTCATTTGACTACCTGTTAATAAACGGACATGAGAAATACATAAATCTGTAATATTATAAAATTATAAAATAATTTATAATTATGATGTGATAATATATTAAACAACGTATTACAATTTTAAAATATTGACGGAGGATTAATAAAACACAATTTGCTTCTTCATTTGACTACCTGTTAATAAACCTACATTAGAAATACATAAATCTGTAATATTATAAAATTATAATATAATTTATAATTATGATGTGATAATATATAAATAACGTATACCAAATTTTAAAATATTGACGGAGGATAAATAAAACATAATTTGCTTCTTCATTTGACTACGAGTTAATAAACGGACATGAGAAATACAAAAATCTGTAATATTAAAAAATTAAAAAATTAATTTATAATTATGATGTGATAATATATTAAATAGCGTATTACAATTTTAAAATATTGACGGAGGATTAATAAAACACAATTTGCTTCTTCATTTGACTACCTGTTAATAAACGGACATGAGAAATACATAAATCTGTAATATTAAAAAATTACAAAATAATTTATAATTATGATGTGATAATATATTAAATAACGTATTACAATTTTAAAATATTGACGGAGGATTAATAAAACACAATTTGCTTCTTCATTTGACTACCTGTTAATAAACGGACATGAGAAATACATAAATCTGTAATATTATAAAATTAAATAATAATTTATAATTATGATGTGATAATATATAAAATAACGTATTACAATTTTAAAATATTGACGGTGGAGCAATAAAACACAATTGGCTTCTTCATTTGACATCCTGTTAATAAACGGACATGAGAAATACATAAACCTGTAATATTAAAAAAAAGTTATAATAATTTAAAATTATGATGTGATAATATGTTAAATAGCGTATTACAATTTTAAAATATTGACGGAGGATTAATAAAACTCAATTTGCTTCTTTATTTGACTACCTGTTAATAAACGGACATGAGAAATACATAAATCTGTAATATTATAAAATTAAAAAATAATTTATAATTATGATGTGATAATATATTAAATAACGTATTACAATTTTAAAATATTGACGGAGGATCAATAAAACACAATTTGCTTCTTCATTTGACTACCTGTTAATAAACGGACATGAGAAATACATAAATCTGTAATATTATAAAATTATAAAATAATTTATAATTATGATGTGATAATATATTAAACAACGTATTACAATTTTAAAATATTGACGGAGGATTAATAAAACACAATTTGCTTCTTCATTTGACAACCTGTTAATAAACGGACATGAGAAATACATAAATCTGTAATATTATAAAATTAAAAAATAATTTATAATTATGATGTGATAATATATTAAATAACGTATTACAATTTTAAAATATTGACGGAGGATTAATAAAACACAATTTGCTTCTTCATTTGACTACCTGTTAATAAAC
Source organism: Pomphorhynchus laevis (assembly GCA_012934845.2). NCBI lineage: Eukaryota > Metazoa > Acanthocephala > Palaeacanthocephala > Echinorhynchida > Pomphorhynchidae > Pomphorhynchus > Pomphorhynchus laevis. The sequence continues at coordinate 4,699 of WNNJ02002768.1, forward strand.
GGACATGAGAAATACATAAATCTGTAATATTATAAAATTATAAAATAATTTATAATTATGATGTGATAATATATTAAATAACGTATTAAAATTTTAAAATATTGACGGAGGATAAATAAAACACAATTTGCTTCTTCATTTGACTACCTGTTAATAAACGGACATGAGAAATAAATAAATCTGTAAATTTATAAAATCATAAAATCATTTATAATTATGATGTGATGATATATTAAACAGCTTATTACAATTTTAAAATATTGACTGAGAATTAATAAAACAAAATTTGCTTCTTTATTTGACTATCTGTTAATAAACGGAAATCAGAAATACATAAATCTGTAATATTATAAAATTATGAAATAATTTACAATTATGATGTGATAATATATTAAACAACGTATTCCAATTTTAAAATATCGAGGCAAGATCAATAAAACACAATTTGCTTCTTCATTTGACAACCTGTTTATAAACGGACATGAGAAATTCATAAAACTGTAATATTACAAAGTTATAAAATAATTTATAATTATGATGTGATAATATATTAAAAAACGTATTACAATTTTAAAATATTGACGGAGGATTAATAAAACACAATTTGCTTCTTCATTTGACTACCTGTTTATAAACAGACATGATAAATACATAAATCTGTAATATTACAAAATTATAATATAATTTATAATTATGATGTGATAATATATTAAATAACGTATTACAATTTTAAAATATTGACGGAGGATTAATAAAACACAATTTGCTTCTTCATTTGACTACCTGTTAATAAACGGACATGAGAAATACATAAATCTGTAATATTATAAAATTATAAAATAATTTATAATTATGATGTGATAATATATTAAATAACGTATTACAATTTTAAAATATTGACGGAGGATTAATAAAACACAATTTGCTTCTTCATTTGACTACCTGTTAATAAACGGACATGAGAAATACATAAATCTGTAATATTATAAAATTAAATAATAATTTATAATTATGATGTGATAATATATAAAATAACGTATTACAATTTTAAAATATTGACAGTGGAGCAATAAAACCCAATTGGCTTCTTTATTTGAAAACCTGTTAATATACGGACATGAGAAATACACTAATCTGTGATATTATAAAATTATAAAATAATTTATAATTGTGATGTGATTATATATAAAATAACGTATTACAATTTTAAAATATTGACGAAGGATTAATAAAACACAATTTGCTTCTTCATTTGACTACCTGTTAATAAACGGACATGAGAAATACATAAATCTGTAATATTATAAAATAATAAAATAATTTATAATTATGATGTGATAATATATTAAATAACGTATTACAATTTTAAAATATTGACGGAGGATTTATAAAACACAATTTGCTTCTTCATTTGACTACCTGTTAATAAACGGACATGAGAAATACATAAATCTGTAATATTATAAAATTATAAAATAATTTATAATTATGATGTGATAATATATTAAAATAACGTATTACAATTTTAAAATATTGACGGAAGATTAATAAAACACAATTTGCTTCTTCATTTGACTACCTGTTAATAAACGGACATAAGAAATACATAAATCTGTAATATTATAAAATTATAAAATAATTTATAATTATGATGTGATAATATATTAAATAACGTATTACAATTTTAAAATATTGACGGTAGGATTAATAAAACACAATTTGCTTCTTCATTTGACTACCTGTTAATAAACGGACATGAGAAATACATAAATCTGTAATATTATAAAATTGTAAAATAATTTATAATTATGATGTGATAATATATTAAATAACGTATTACAATTTTAAAATATTGACGGAGGATTAATAAAACACAATTTGCTTCTTCATTTGACTACCTGTTAATAAACGGACATGAGAAATACATAAATCTGTAATATTATTATATAATTATAATTCAATTTATAAATATGATGTGATAATATATAAAACAAGGTATTACAATTTTGAAATATTGACGGTAGATTAATAAAACACAATTTGCTTCTTCATTTGACTAATTGTTAATAAACACACATGAGAAATACATAAATCTGTGATATTATAAAATTATAAAATAATTTATAATTATGATGTGATAATATATAAAATAACTTATTACAATTTTAAAATATTGACGGTGGATTAATAAAACACAATTTGCTTCTTCATTTGACTACCTGTTAATAAACGGACATGAGAAATACATAAATCTGTAATATTAAAAAATTATAAAATAATTTATAATTATGATGTGATAATATATTAAATAGCGTATTACAATTTTAAAATATTGACGGAGGATTAATAAAACACAATTTGCTTCTTCATTTGACTACCTGTTAATAAACGGACATGAGAAATACATAATCTGTAATATTATAAAATTATAAAATAATTTATAATTATGATGTGATAATATATTAAAATAACGTATTACAATTTTAAAATATTGACGGAAGGATTAATAAAACACAATTTGCTTCTTTCATTTGACTACCTGTTAATAAACGGACATGAGAAATACATAAATCTGTAATATTATAAAATTAAAAAAATAATTTATAATTATGATGTGATAATATATTAAATAACGTATTACAATTTTAAAATATTGACGGAGGATTTATAAAACACAATTTGCTTCTTCATTTGACTACCTGTTAATAAACGGACATCAGCAATACATAAATCTGTAATATTATTATATAATTATAAAATAATTTATAAATATGATGTGATAATATATAAAATAGCGTATTACAATTTTAAAATATTGAAGGTAGAATTATAAAACACAATTTGCTTCTTTATTTGAGTACCTGTCAATAGACGAAAATCAGAAATAAAAAAATCTGAAATGTTATCATATATTTATAAAATAATTTATAAATATGATGTGATAATATATAAAATAGCGTATTACAATTTTAAAAGATTGACGGTAGATTAATAAAACCCAATTTGCTTCTTCATTTGACTACCTGTTAATAAACGGACATGAGAAATACATAAACCTGTAATATTATAAAATTTTATAATAATTTATAATTATGATGTGATAATATATTAAATAACTTATTACAATTTTAAAATATTGACGGAGGATTAATAAAACTCTATTTGCTTCTTTATTTGACTACCTGTTAATAAACGGACATGAGAAATACAAAAATCTGTAATTTTATAAAATTATAAAATAATTTATAATTATGATGTTATTATATATTACATAACGAATTAATATTTCAAAGTATTGACGGAGGATTTATAAAACAGAATTTGCTTCTTCATTTGACAAACTTTTAATAAACGGACATAAGAAATACCTAAATCTTACACATTATAAAATTAAAAAATAATTTATAATTATGATGTTATTATATATTAAATAACGAATTAATATTTCAAAGTATTGGCGGAGGATTTATAAAACAGAATTTGCTTCTTCATTTGACAAACTGTTAATAAACGGACATAAGAAATACCTAAATCTGTAACATTATAAAATTAAAAAATAATTTATAATTATGATGTGATAATAAATTAAATAACGGATTAAAATTTTAAAATATTAATGTAGGATTAGTAAAACTCAATTTGCTTCTTCATTTGACTACCTGTTACTAAACGGACATGAGAAATACATAAATCTGTAATATTACAAAATTATAAAATAATTTATAATTATAATGTGATAGTATATAAAAAACAAATTAATATTTTAAAATATTGACGGAGGATTAATAAAACACAATTTGCTTCTTCATTTGACTACCTGTTAACAAACGGACATGAGAAATATATAAATCTGTAATACTATAAAGTTATAAAATTATTTATAATTATGATGTGATTATATATTAAACAACGTATTACAATTTTAAAGTATTGACGGAGGATTAATAAAACACAATTTGCTCCTTTTTTTTACCTGTAAATAAACGGACATGAGAAATACATAAACCTGTAATATTTAAAAATTATATAATAATTTAAAATTAAGATGTGATAATATATTAAATAGCGTATTACAATTTTAAAATATTGACGGAGGATTTATAAAACACAATTTGCTTCTTCATTTGACTACCTGTTAATAAACGGACATGAGAAATACATAAATCTGTAATAATATAAAATTATAAAATAATGTACAATTGTGGTGTGATAATATATTAAATAACGTTATACAATTTTAAAACATTGACGGAGGATTAATAAAACACAATTTGCTTCTTCATTTGACTACCTGTTAATAAACGGACATGAGAAATACAAAAATCTGTAATATTATATAATTATAAAATTATTTATAATTTTGATATGATAATATATTAAATAAAGCATTACAATTTTAAAATATAGACGTAACATTAATAAAACACTATTTGCTTCTTAATTTGACTACTTGTTAATAAACAGACATGAGAAATACATAAATCTGTAATATTATAAAATTAAAAAAAATAATTTATAATTATGATGTGATTATATATAAAATAACGTATTACAATTTTAAAATATTGACGTATGATTAATAAAACACAATTTGCTTCTTTATTTGACTACCTGTTAATAAACGGACATGAGAAATACAAATATCTGTAATAATATAAAATTATAAAATAATTTACAATTATGATGTGATTATATATTGAATAACGTATTACAATGTTAAAGTATTGACGAAGGATTAATAAAACACAATTTGCTTCTTTATTTGTCTACCTGTTAATAAACGGACATGAGAAATACACTAATCTGTAATACTGTAAAATTCTCAAGTAATTTATAATTATGATGTGATAATAGTTTTAAAAAGGTATTACAATTTTAAAATATTTACGGAAGATTAATAAAACACAATTTGCTTCTTAATTTGAGTACTTGTTAATAAACAGACATGAGAAATACATAAATCTGTAATATTATAAAATTAAAAAAAATAATTTATAATTATGATGTGATAATATAATAAATAACTGGTCACAAATTAAAAACATTGACGGTAGATTAATAAAACACAATTTGCTTCTTCATTTGACTACCTGTTAATAAACGCACTTGAGAAATACAAATATCTGTAATATTATAAAATTATAAAATAATTTAAAATTATGATGTGATAATATATAAAATAACGTATTACAATTTTAAAATATTGACGGTGGAGCAATAAAACACAATTTGCTTCTTCATTTGACATCCTGTTAATAAACGGACATGAGAAATACATAAACCTGTAATATTAAAAAATTATATAATAATTTATAATTAAGATGTGATAATATATAAAATAGCGTATTACAATTTTAAAATATTGACGGAGGATTAATAAAACACAAATTGCTTATTCATTTGTCTACCTGTTAATAAACGGACGTGAGAAATACATAAATCTGTAATATTATTATATAATAATATAATTTATAAATATGATGTGATAATATATAAAATAACGTTTTACAATTTTGAAATATTGACGGTGGAGCAATAAAACACAATTTGCTTCTTCATTTGACTACCTGTTAATAAACGCACATGAGAAATACATAAATCTGTAATATTATAAAATTATAAAATAATTCATAATTCTGATGTGTTAATATATTAAAAAAGGTATTACAATTTTTAAATTTTGACAGAAGATTAATAAAACACAATTTGCTTCTTAATTTGACTACTTGTTAATAAAGAGACATGAGAAATACATAAATCTGTAATATTATAAAATTAAACAAAATAATTTATAATTATGATGTGATAATATATTAAATAACCTATCACAAATTAAATATATTGACAGAGGATTAATAAAACACAATTTGCTTCTTCATTTGACGTTTTGTTAATAATGGGCCATGAGAAATACATAAATCTGTAATAATGTAGAGGAAATTTATTAGGGCACTGCGTCTCTCGACTCTGCCAAATGAAAGAAATTAAATAAAACATTGTGCAACGACTTCATTTGAGATAATATCAATATTTGATAGTCCACCGCTAGTTCCCAACAGGCAAAAGAAATTTAGCAGGTTTATCAGGTTAGCCGTAAACTTAACCTATCGATCTCCTTCAAAGATTTTTGCGCTAACACCGGGCACTCAAATACTTGGGATAAAGACTCACATCTATCACCACAGAAAAAACACACACACGAAACTCCACGTTTAGTGACAGGTATGCGAGTGCAACAAAACTTGTCGTGATATTCATGTAAAGAAACCCTCCAAACGAGGGGGCGTTTAGAAGCACACGGAGACTGCCAACTCGTTTGCGTATTAACTGGTGAAGTGTACAGATGATGATCTAGCTTGCTAACCTTATCTGTAAAGTCTTTTTTATTTTGAATATAATGTACCGTATCTTGTGCTCCGATCATATTTCGTAAATACTCCGTACATAACTCGACTTTAGATAAAACATAAACCGCAGTCGTCGAGCACTTTGGAGAGACGCCTACAACACGCTTAATGAATCTGCCTTTACATTTGTCGATCTGCGCAAAATTAGCCGTCGTGAGGTCCGTCCAGATTGCTGAAAGCGCGTACGACAAAATCGGTAGAAGCATGACATGAAAATACTGAAGAGCACCACCAAAGGAAAGCTTACCTAAACATTTAACTCGCGAAGTGGCTATGACGATTTTCGCACATTTCTTTTCGATATGAAGCTTAAAAGACCACCTACTTGTCAATAGCATCCCCAAATACGTGTATTGATTACTGAACTCTACCTTCCTGCTGTTTAAACTAATCTCGTCATGTGAGCACAATCTGCCACCTTTACGAAACTTTACTACCTTTGTTTTATCGATATTGACTTCAATTAGATTATTTGAACAGTAGTTAGCTAGAGCAGTTTTTACGTTTTGAGCCGATTCCAGATCTTTCGATAGAATAACTAAGTCGTCCGCGTAAAGAACAGAACTTGAAGTTTGACATTCGTTTCTCAGATGAGACGGCAAATCATGGATATAAACAGAGAAAAGGATAGGGCTGAGCGGATCTCCCTGCATCACACCGCGGCTAGCAATTATTGTGTCTGATGAAGTAAGTCCGTCGAAGACATTTAATGAATTGGCATAGTGGATATTGCCTAAGAGTTTCAGCATACGACCAGATATCCGGAAATCCATCGACAATTTACGGGTGAGTATTTCTCGATTAACCGAATCAAAGGCTTTTTTAAAGTCAACAAAGATAGAATATAAATAACTCTTGCGTTCGAATTGTAATAACACTTGTTCACGAACTACCTTGATTGCATCCACCGTTGATCGGTGAGGTCGGAAACCAAATTGTTCTAAATCTGTAATAATAACTAAATCTGTAATAATATAAAATTATAAAATAATGTAAAATTATGATGTGATATTACGTTAAATAACGTATTACAATTTTAAAACATTGACGGAGGATAAATAAAACACAATTTGCTTCTTCATTTGACTACCTGTTAATAAACGAACATCAGAAATACATAAATCTGTAATATTATTATATAATTATAATATAATTTATAAATATGATGTGATATTATATTAAATAACGTATTACAATTTTAAAATATTGACGGAGGATTAATAAAACACAATTTGCTTCTTCATTTGACTACCTGTTAATAAACGGACATCAGAAATACATAAATCTGTAATATTATTATAAAATTATAAAATAATTTATAAATATGATGTGATAATATATAAAATAGCGTATTACAATTTTAAAATATTGACGGTAGATTAATAAAACACAATTTGCTTCTTCATTTGACTACCTGTTAATAAACAGACATTAGAAATACATAAATCTGTAATATTATAAAATTATAAAATAATGTATAATTATCATGTGATAATATATTAAACAACGTATTAAAATTTTAAAATTTTGTCGGAGGATTAATAAAACACAATTTGCTTCTTCATTTGACTACCTGTAAATAAACGGACATGAGAAATACATAAATCTGTAATATTAACAAATATTAAAATTATTTATAATTATGATGTGATAATATATTAAATAACGTATTACAATTTTAAAATATTGACGGTGGAGCAATAAAAAACCCAATTTGCTTCTTCATTTGACATCCTGTTAATAAACGGACATGATAAATACATAAACCTGTAATATTAAAAATTATATAATAATTTATAATAAAGATGTGATAATATATTAAATAACGTATTACAATTTTGAAATATTGACGAAGGATCAATTAAACACAATTTGCTTCTTCATTTGAATACCTGTTAACAAACGGACATGAGAAATACATTAATCTGTAATATTATAAAATTATAAAATAATTTATAAAAATGATGTGATAATATATTAAATAACGTATAACAATTTTAAAATATTGACGGAGGATTAATAAAACACAATTTGCTTCTTCATTTGACTACGTGTTGATAAACGGACGTGAGAAATACATACCTCTGTAATATTATTATATAATAATAAAATTTATAAATATGATGTGATAATATATAAAATAACGTATTACAATTTTGAAATATTGACGGTAAATTAATAAATCACAATTTGCTCCTTCATTTGACTACCTGTTAATAATCGCAAATGAGAAATACATAAATCTGTAATATTATAAAATAATAAAATAATTTATAATTATGATGTGTTAATATATTAAAAAAGGTATTACAATTTTAAAATATTGACAGAAGATTAATAAAACACAATTTGCTTTTTAATTTGACTACTTGTTAATAAAGAGACATGAGAAATACATAAATCTGTAATATTATAAAATTTAACAAAATAATTTATAATTATGATGTGATAATATATTAAATAACTTATCACAAATTAAAAATATTGAAAGAGGATTAATAAAACACAATTTGCTTCTTCATTTGACTACCTGTTAATAAAGGGACATGAGTAATACATAAATCTGTAATAATATAAAATTATGAAATAATGTATAATAATGATGTGATATTACGTTAAATAACGTATTACAATTTTAAAATATTGACGGAGGATTAATAAAACACAATTTGCTTCTTCATTTGACTACCTGTTAAAACAACGGACAAGAGAAATACATAAATCTGTAATATTAGAAAATAAAAAAATAATTTATAATTATGATATAATAATATGTTTAATAACGTATTACAATTTTAAAATATTGACGGAGGATTAATAAAACACAATTTGCTTCTTCATTTGACTACCTGCTAATAAACGAACATCTGAAATACATAAATCTGTAATATTATTATATAATCATAATATAATTTATAAATATGATGTGATATTATATTAAATAACGTATTACAATTTTGAAATATAGACGGAGGATTAATAAAACACAATTTGCTTCTTAATTTGACTACTTGTTAATAAAGAGACATGAGAAATACATAAATCTGTAATATTATAAAATTAAACAAAATAATTTATAATTATGATGTGATAATATATTAAATAACTTATCACAAATTAAAAATATTGAAAGAGGATTAATAAAACACAATTTGCTTCTTCATTTGACTACCTGTTAATAAAGGGACATGATAAATACATAAATCTGTAATAATATAAAATTATAAAATAATGTATAATAATGATTTGATATTACGTAAAATAACGTATTACAATATTTAAATATTGACGGAGGATTAATAAAACACAATTTGCTTCTTCATTTGACTAACCTGTTAATAAACGGACATGAGAAATACATAAATCTGTAATATTATAAAATTATAAAATAATTTATAATTATGATGTGATAATATATTAAATAACGTATTACAATTTTAAAATATTGACGGAGGATTAATAAAACACAATTTG
>WNNJ02002769.1:0-23274 GCA_012934845.2 Pomphorhynchus laevis
ATATTTATAGTATTTAATAAATATTTATTAAACAGTATTTATTTCAATATTAATTTTATTTTAAATATTTAAATATTTTCAATATTAAAATTTTATTATATAATCTGATCAGCTAACTGAGTCTACGTATTTTATACAATAAATTAAAATTAATGATAAATAAAATAAATAATTATAAATAATAAATTGTTATATAAGATTTTATATATTTATATTAATAAAGTTAATATAATAAAATACAATAAAGTATTAATGAAAACAGTTCAAAAGCTCAATAATAGCTTGCAAATTGAACAAACAAGACAACAGAGTATACGTATTTGATATTATATATAATCAAAAATAAATTTTAAATTATAAATAATAAATAATTATGTAAGATTTTTACAATTTAAATTTATATCAAGTCAAAATTTAAAATTTAAATTTAAAATAAAAATCAATTTTAATGAATTTAGTGCAAAATTATAACAGGACTTCTTCTTTACAACTATACTTTTAAAATCGATTAGCGCATTCTAGTTAAATGCAAAAGTTTATAACTTTTTATTTTAATTCGATTGCATTTTATAAATGCTTAAGCATTTCAAAATGTATTTCATTTAACTCATAATTTTTTATATTAAATATATTTAAACTTTCTTGAGGTTGATGGGTATATTTCTTCCAAATTTATAGTACTGAATTGTTTTTTCGCTTTTTTATTTTCTTTTATTGGTGGACATGTAAGTGGCTCCTTTCCACATTTGCCACATCAAAAAAAAACTAATTTATACATCTTATACTATTTATTAGTCAATTGATTTATTGATTTTTATTTTAAATTTCAATTTTAAATTATATAGTTATATAAATACTAATTGTATAAAATCTTATATAATTATTTATTATTTATAAGTATTTATCTTTATTTTTAATTTATCTATAGTATAAAATGCATAGTTTCGGTTGTGTGATCCAATTTTTAATGATTCAATCATAAAATTTTTATTTAGCATTATTTAACACGTCATTAGCATGTATTTAGTCCAGTTGTTATGTTGGGTCGAGGAATAGGGACTGAATTCTTTGTTTTAAATTTTATATCAATACATTAAACAAAAATATCGTATTTTGAGAAACGATATTGCGTCCATCAGCTTAAAACTAACTATTTTAAACTAAAAATATTGATTTTCACAAAAAGTATGCATTATCGCATTTAAAATTACCATAAATGCGATCAAGACAAAACTAAACGAATGTTCAGTTCTTAAGAAAATCTTTATTTATTATTTATTTGAAATTAATAATCTCTGAAATTCAGTAGAAAATATATTTTGCAGCATTATTATAAAAATGTGTGACGCGAAAATAACAGCTTTCTATACAATTTATATTTATATAACGATAAAATTTATAATTGAAATTTAAAATAAAAATCAATTTTTATGAATTAACTAATAAATAACATACGATGTATAAGAATAAGGACTATATGTCATCAGGAGGAACTGTAATGTTATCAAGTTTCGACCCCTATTCTTCGACCCAACATTGCAACGGATCCAAATACATGCTATTGATTTATTTCCTCTGATTAAATAATTAATTTATCAGATCAGCTAACTGAGTCTACTTATTTTATATTATTTATAAATTAAAAATAAAGCTAAATGAAATTTATATAATTAAATAATTATGAACAAATAATTATATAAGATCTTATAGAATTTATCAATTTAAAATTTAAATTTAAAATAAGAGTCAATTTATATTAATTAACTAATAAATAACAAACAATGTATCAGAATAAGGATTAAAGATCACAGGATGAACTGCTATGCTATCCGGTTTCGGCCCTTATTCCTTAAACTTGTATAAGATACAAGTTTATTTATAAATTGTTTACTATCTTATATAATTAGTAATTATTTATCTTTATTTTTAAGAGGAGACTAAGTTATCTGATCTGATTTCTTGAGGTTGATGGACATTATAGAGGTTAATCCTGAAGTTAATGTCCATCAACCATCAAGCAATACATATATTAGCAATTTATATTTTGTCCTCTGAGAGTTGTCGGCACATCATCATACTGTTATTTTTAAAACTTATTTCTGTATTTTTAATTATTGAGTTATTGTTTGTTCTAATGATTTTATGTATAAGATTGATCCACATTTCCGAATTTATGTTTTTGTGCATAAATCTAACATTTATATATCATTTTCCTGTGATATGTTTGTGAATTAAAATTCATAACACTCTTTGCTTTAATTTTTAAGTAACTGATATATTTATCAAAACCTCAACGTCAATAATTATTTTTCTGTTGTCCTTAAAAATTACTGCCTTGCCAATTAAGATACTTTACGCTGGAATTTGCCAGTGCTTTTGCTAATGATCCAATTTGGTGAGGCTATTGTAGTGCTAATTCAGCACTCTAGATGATGTTACTAGATATTTTCTAGTACATCATACACAGTTGATTCATTAGTTGATTGCCGTCTGCTAGTCCTTCTCTGCATCCAGCAGTGGGAAGGAACTTGCACTGATGAGTCATAGTGATTACGAAACGGCATTCTTCATTCTTTCGCGTCGGGCTTATATGATTACTAAAAATTCACGCAGAATGGTATCATCATTTGAGAAATAGAAGTAAGCCGATATTAAGATACCTTGCGCTTGCATTTGCCTGTGAGTTTGCTAATTATCCAATTTGGTGAAGCTGTAGTGCTAATTCAGCACTCTAGATGATGTTACTAGATATTTTCTAGTACATCATGCTCATTAGTTGATTGCCGTCTGCTAGTCCTCCTCTGCATCCAGCAGTGGTAATGAACTGGCATTGAGGAGTCATAGTGATGACGAAACGGCATTCTTCATTCTTTCGCGTCGGGCTTATATGATAACTAAAAATTTATAAAGCAATCATAATGTTGTTTGTAACTCTACAGATCTTTGTTGAAAATTAAATGCTTTGACACTTACTGTACATATTTTATCTTACGTATTTTCAACTTATTTTTTTCTGTTAAACTTTAAATTATTAATTAATTTTAATTATTAATTTTTATAACTAAATGCAGGAATTCAAATTTAAATATTTGCATTACGTCTCATTGCGCCCAACTCTTCGTTTAAAATTTAATATTTGTTTTTGTAATTAAATCCAAATTGTGTTGTTTTAATAATCTCGTTTAAAGATTTAATTTCTGCTGCTTTTTTCATAGTATACTGTGACTTTGTTTATATAAGTCGTAGAGGTTTTAGCAAAACAATATTGACTACATAGCTCTAACTTTCTACAAGGTAAGTTATTAGAACATTCTATATTAATTTAAGTAAGACTAAGCTGTGCTTGTTCACTTATTAGGAAACACAAAGATCTACAGAATACCTAATTAAATTGCTACTATTGTAATAGATTACATTATGTTACATTTTGTCAATAAAAATAATGTAACATCAATAATATATATATAGTTTTGGTATTTCTGATAGAGGTTATTTTACTGGTAAAACAAGGTCCACAGGTTAATAATAACGTTTCAGCATGACAAATCATATCAGCTAATTGAGTCTACGTATTTTATAATGTATTTAAATTAAAAATAAAGATAAATAATCATAAATAATAAATAATTAAATAATATTTTTACAATTAATATTTATATAATGAAAAAATGTATTATTAAAATTTAAAATAAAGATCAATTTTTATAAATAAACTAATAAATAATATACGATGTATTCGACAAATAAAGAATAGAGTCACCAGGGAAATTGCTGTGTTATCAAGTTTTGCCTCCTATTCCTCTACCCGACAGAGAAGTCGTTTCAAATATACACTAATGACGTATTTCCTCTTATGAAATATGATTATCTAGTATTTTATTATAATACAAAGTATATTATTTATTATCCATCCATAAAAATTTCCTATTTACGATTTTAAATTTATTTTTAATAACATTTTGTTGATTTATATATTTAACTATTTTCGTTTGGATTGTATTTTAAAATATGTATCTATTAAAATATCTAAATGATTTTTAAGAGAACCAATATTATTACAAATTGTTGCAATTCTTAAAATTTCATTATTTAATGTATCATATTTAATATTATATGGTATGCAGGAATGCTCATGCAAAAATATGTTTCTTGTAAATTTAAATGTCATCTTTACGATATAAATTAATAATAGTTTTAATTGATGTTAATTTAATGTTTATATCTAGATATATACATTCTTTATCATTAATATTGGATTGATTAAAAATAAGGATACCTGGATAAATATGTTCACTTATTGAATAAAATTATTATAGTAAAATACACAAATATCATCAATATTTCGAAAAATATGTTTCCTAACTTTATAAAGTTGATACTTATTTTTTCCACAGTTACGAAAAAATTCATATTCTATAAATTTTAAAAATTAGTCAGCTATAATTTGGCAACTATTACCTCCTATTGGAGCAAATTTTCTTGTGTCGTCTGCCAGTCCTCCTCTGCATCCAGCAGTGGGAGGAATCTGACATTGATGAGTCATCGTGATGACGAAACGGTACTTGTTACTGTTATCGTTGTTATTTCGCGTTTGGCTTAAATGATTAATAATTATTTGATTAAAATATATTAAATTAAATATTCAAAAACATATATATTTATATAATTTAGATTTATTTTCTAAACAGTTATGAACAAATTCATATTCTATAAATCTTAAAAATAAGTCAGCAATAATTGGACTAAAATTACCTCCCATTGGAACGTATTTTACTTGTCTAAATATAGATGTCCCTTCTTTTAAATAATTTTGATTTATCAAAATATTTAAGGCTGCTATTAATTCAATTTTATCCATATATTTACATTTACTGGATGGTTTAATTTTTACTAGATAAGAGATTATATTTATTATAGCATATATGAATATCTATTTTTAAATTAACGTTTCTTTAAATCTAGATTTGTATAAAGCGTACTAAAATCGTACGAATTTATATTCTAAAAATTTATTCCTTTTGGGTGTTCTAAAAATTCTTTTGTGGAATTAATAATGACATAGTGTTTTATACCAGTATTAATTTTGATTAACTTACAATATTTTTAAAGTGTATTTTAATTACTTTAAGTATTTTAAAACTAAATAGAAATATATTATAAAAGCTTTTATAAAATATGGTATTTTAGATGAATTCAGACTCTGTTTGCACTCACACGTCAAACATATATATTTTTAATCGTTCACGGCGTATAAACATCGAGAAGAAACAAGAGAATGTTAATCACGAATTTTCAACTATTTCAATAGTCCTTTTCAAGTGATACAACTAATTGTATCACTTGAAAAGGACTATTGAAATAGTTGAAAATTCGTGATTAACATTCTCTTGTTTCTTCTCGATGTTTATACGCCGTGAACGATTAATGAACACATCGAATGTACCAATGGACTATATATATTTTTATATAATTCAGAAAATAATTAAATAGCTATGAACGAATTCATATTCTATAAAGCTTAAAAATAAGTCATCTATAATTGCGCTAAAATTACCTCCCATTGGAACACATTTAAATTGCCTAAATATAAATGTCCCTACTTTTATATAATTTTGATTACATAGTAATTTATTTTTTACATAGTTACAAAGTTTAATATTTTTAATTATATTTTTCATATCCTTTTTACCGCCATGACTTATTTGTTTGGGTCTAACCGGATTATTATAATATAGTTGTTTATTATTTACTATACTAGTTTTCCCAATTCCTTGTACCACGTCATTCAATCCTAATGGGTACATGAAATTAAACTTTTTAATCCAAAAATATTCTCTTTCTAATAGTTTTTGATTTAATGTTGCCTTATTTTCTTCAACAATATGTTCTAAAATAAATAATTTACAATATCCTATATCATGTCCTATTAATCTCATATGTTTATGAAATATAGTTTGGCTATTATGCTGTATATTATATATGTGTTGCCTAAATCTAGTTTTTAACATTTGATATGTTTTTCCTATATACATTGCAATCCACATATACATTGTATTAGATACACTACACCTGCGGTATTGCAGTTACAATTATTATTAATATTTAATGAAAAACATTTGTTTGTCGTATTACTTACGATACAATTATTATTTATAACATCACAAACTATACAATTATTTCTGTTACATTTAAAAGATCTAAAATTACAATGTTTTGTACTTACGTGTGTTTCTAATCTGGTTGTGTAATGCAACTTATGCTTAATCAATTTTTAACGTTTATCTTTTCAGTGTCGCCACCGAAATGTCGCCGCAGTCACTTTTATTTTTTAGTGACTAAAACTACATTTCCTATAATAGTTGACTGGCTAATAAACTAACAAAACAGGATTGCTGTTTGGTTTAAGCAAAAACGTTAAATTATAAAATAATACACAGTATCAGTATTTCTGGCAAAGTTTATATCACCGGGAAAACAACAAATCAGATCAGCTAACTGAAAATGTTGTAAAATTGTAAAATCCTAATGTTGTGTTTGTAATGTTCAAAAATATTTCTAAAATAATAGTGATTTTATATAGTTTTATATAATTTTAATGCTTATTAAATAATCATTAAAATTGTAATTTATGTAGTTTTCTAATATATTATGTACGACTTGAATGATCCATAAAAAATAAGAAAACAATTCCATACAATAAATATTTTAACGTTGATAACAGATTCATTTTAACGTCCTATAATTGTTGATTGGCTAATAAACTAACAAAACAGGATTGCTGTTTGGTTTAAGCAAAAACGTTAAATTATAAAATAGTGATTAAATATTATTTTATAATATTGAAAAATAATTCTAAAATGTTGCATATTTATATTTACATATTCATACGGTTGAGTAAATAAAGGTACCTTTATAATTTTATCCATTTCAAATATGTCTATATATCCGTTTCTATCAATATCGTACATGTCAAAAAACAATTTCAACTTCTCCCTTGGATCGCCATATAGCATTAGATTGAGTATTACCAATAATTCGACAAAATCTGATAGAGAGATAGTGAAATTAAAACAAGTGTTTTTAAAATATTAAAAATTATATTAATAATATTATAATATTATAATTCTGTAATATTATAATATTATAATATTACTACTAAATAAGTAATAAGTATTTCTAAGAGGTAAGCACCCCGTAATTGGTATAGCTAATTGGTATAGTATGAGCTTATATGTATTTAGGTTATACACAGTTATATGACTAATTTATATAAATTACAAAAACTAAAAAGGGGGAACATTACAATTAATTACATTGAGCTTTTCACATACTGAAGAATTTCTAGCTGTACTGAATTGTTAGCCTAATCAGTAAGTCGTAGACCAACCGATTGAAATAATCTAGATTCAAATCTAAAAATGCGAATAGTATCATATCAAAACTACAGCGGTACAAGGCTTTAGATTAGTACGGATGTACTATTGCACGGCAGTAGCTTTTGATGAGTACGGGTTCGTCCGCTACTGCCGTAGCGGACGAAACAATATTAATATGTCATCAAAAAATCTTACATGCAGTGAGTCGATGTATATGGAGTTGTATGATGATACCGCATATGTAAGTTTAAAGAAATATCAGAAGCACAGAAAGAATTTTTTATTTAACTGATAAGTCGGGAAAACTTATTATTTTCGACAAAATCTGATAGAGAGATAGTGAAATTAAAACAAGTGTTTTGAAAATATTAAAAATTATATTAATAATATTATAATATTATAATTCTAATATCGAATATTAAGAACAATTGTTTAGAATAGCTAAGTAAGAATTTTAAAAATATAAAATTTTAAAAACAGAATAAGAATTTTGAAATTCTTATTAATAATGTAGGCATAAGCTCACCGCTGATGAGGTCCACCCATGATGATTGTAGTGTACAGTGCTGCTGATAGGATTGAAAGAGCCACAAGAGGAAAATATGGAACCGATCAATGAAGTAATACAGCCAGTGTAAGTAATTAATATTCACAATTATTAATAATTATACTAATATTAATATTTAATATTAATTATAAAATAGCAATTTATAATCACAATAATAATGTATTAGTTGTACAAAAATATCATTTACCAAAATTTAATTATTTTACTTTGAACTCAAATAGTTAGATTTTGGTAAGCAGCAATTAACTAAATAAAATTCAACAGTAATTTGAACATATTTGCATTTTTAAATTATTATTGATTATATGTAGTAAAGATACTATGCTACGAATTATAAAATAAAAAGCTGCTATGCAACTTCAAATGCATTTATAAAAAACTTGATTACATTTAAACAAGACAAAAATTAAATTCTTTAATATCATAAAAAATTAAATTGTTGTTATTGCAGATTTACAAACTTGAGCTTGTCTAATTTCTTTGTCAATATTTCCATTTATAAGTATCTTTAGCAAATGTTTACGAATAACTGAAGATTGAGAAGCTAGCAAGTAAAATTTCACAGAGTAACCAAAAAATGTTAGCTGGATAAATATACAATTAATAAGAACCCAGATAGTGTGAACATGGCATGATTTACTGAAATTTATAAATCGTATTAGAAAATGAAGCAATGCAAATGGAGAAGAACATAAAAGGTAAAATAGGGACAATACGATTGTATTTCGAAGACTTTTTCGCTGACCACAAGTTAGTTTTTTGCCCACTTTCTTTCGGCTTTCCTTTACAAACCGAATAAGGAAAGTGGCACACACTAAAATACCAACAAATGGAATTGCAATTCCAAATACATTATAGAATATAGGCCAACCGACCATACTCCACCGTTCTGAGCCATAAAATTTACACGGTGTACCTGAGATTGTGTAGCTGCTGTCTTCATTGAAGTGTAAGGTATATATTAAGTGGGACGAGATCACTGCTATGATGCATGCAATCGCGACACAATAGATCTTGATATGCTTTCTGTTAAAGTATTTGAGACTAATATTAGGGACCATTACAAACATTGCTCTATCAAAGTTATGTAATAGGAGTGTATAATTTGACATCATTTGAGGCGCTAAACCAACAAAAAATAACCATCCACAATCTGTGACTTTATGGATATTTATTAAACCCAATGCGTCTAGCCATCGTCCAAGATCCACAAAAAGTAACGTGCTATCTACCAAGACTAAGAATTTAAAAAATACAGACACATGTGTTGATTTATACAAAGAACTTTGCATTATTCGATATAACATAAAGTTTCCTGGCCATCCGAGACATAAAATTACAGGAATCACAATCCTTTCAAACCAAACTGCAACTCTTAATATTGCAATACTTTTGTCGTCTGCGCATCGCAAAGACATTGTAAAAAATGCCCACGACGTAGATATCTTACGTCCTTTGTATGCAACTTGTTATGTGTTCACAAGTAGAATTGTTAACTTGTTATGTGTTCACAAGTAGATTTGTAGAAGAAACAATTGTCACTAAGGCTTTTGAAATATAATTTGCAAATAACTAAGTTACGATTTTATGGGTATTGGCCACAATTGCAGCATTTAACTTGAAAATCAGCGTAAATTCATAACAATTAATATTCATTAATTAATTATCAGCACGGCTCAAATCGTAAGTCTTAGTGACAGTAAAATTCAAAAATTTCTTCGACATTTTGAGACTTGTTGTTAAAAATAGATCGTATATTATTCATGAATGATCAAATAATAAAGTGGTGTTATTATTAAATGGAAATTTTAATTAAAACGAAATATTACTTAAAGCAGTATATTGAAGGCAATTGAATGCATTTGCAATTTACATAAACGTGTGAATGTCAATTACCGCACTTATCTGCACTTAAACATCTAAGAAAATAGCAATAAAGTTTGGTATCTGGTTTGCTAGGAATGTTCAAATTTTTGTTATCCAGATAAACGGGTGAATTAGTCAAATACATGTGGATTGTATGTTTAGCGGTGATGGTGCTATTGAACAGAAGTTAAATTATAAGTTACTAAATGTTGACAGCTATAAAATTATTAGTAAAAGCAAATCTGACAAGGAAATATTTCAGAATTGAATGCCGTTTTAATTTTTATTGATCATGAAATCGTATTTTTATGGAGAATGACGAAAATCAAATGTAGATCATGACCAATTCCACTGTGGATAATTTCATATAATGTACATTAAATGGTAACTACTCGAAAAATATAATGGAAATTAAATATTTCGAAAATATAACCACACTAAAAAATATGATAAATTTGAAACGCCATTTTACAGTTTGAATGTAAGAAATATTATTAATTAACTACAATGCCAAAATATGTCAATTTATATTACTGTAATGATTCTTATTTTAATATTAAAGTTATTTGTATTTAATATACTACTCCGTCGATTTCACTTCTCTTTTAATAGCAAATCCCGTTATTTAACGATATTTTGATATATCTATAAATTTTGCAATTAAAATATAGATCAACATCAGTAATTTTTAATCTTGAAAAGACGTGATGGACTCGTCACACTGCAAATCCGATCATTCAGATGATACATTTGAGAATTATTAATAACTTAAACACTTAACTTATCATTAAGATGAGTTTCGAATTACTTTTAACTCAAGTTATAATTAACTAATCGCATATGTGACATAATAATAAATCTAAGTAAATATCTGTTATAATATCCACTTTCTGTTTCCATGCAGCGAGTATGTGAACGTAATTTAAATTAGTGTTTCAAAATATATATAATATAAAACTTTATATGTTAGTAAGAATAAATTATTATTAAAATTAATTAATTTGCTATAACAACATTAAAATTTATATATAGTGACTGTAGTTTAACTAATTGCAAATTAATATCTGGAATCACAAGACTAAAGTGCTCAAAATATGTACGACAATTAGATTAATGTAAACGACAGTTTGTCAAGTCTACGGTAGGCGTTTCTCAAAAGATTTCTAACACAGTTATAAAATTTACTTAAGGTTATAATATCATCAATCTGCTAAATCTCTTTCTCGCACAAAATTCTGTCATGATTTAAATTCTTTCAGTGAGAACAACTGAATTAGTTAATGCTCTTCTGCTCACTTCAACACACTCCTTTGTATACTCAAGATAATGACTAATTTTACGCTGTATTTGTTCATTTTGGGAAGTGTTTGATTCAAATGACTGCTTTCCTCTTAAAGAAGCTAATAAATAAAGTTGGCATTTAGGAAGCTCACATACTATTCAATGCTTGTCATGTAGAACTAGTAAAGTGTTTTTTTTTGTAATTAAAATTAACTTAATCAATTGAAATCGATGGTTTTTTATATATTCACAGTGTATACCTTCAGGCGATTCGAAGGAGACTGTAGTGCAAGACGTATGACTTGATGATGTGGCTTTGGCTTGGAAACTAACTCAACGTTTATCTTTGTCACGGGCGACTAAAATAACTTTCGCTAAACCCCTTTCACGTACATAATTATGTGCGTGAATTCTACGTTTTAATTTTTTCTGTGTGAATTTCAGCTTAACAAATAGAAACGTGGCACTCACAAATATGATCTGTATTTCTTCCCATACAAAATTATACAGTACATTCGTAGCTTATTCTTGGAGGATATATACTTTCATAAGGGAATTGTATATATTTACATACACTTAATTATATTTACTGCTGAAGTATCAAACAATCATTTTTAGTTTGATTGAACGATATACAAAAGTTAGAAAAACACTGTTTTGAATAGTTATGTGATAATATACTTTAAAGTTTATTATCTATTATCTCGAGAATAGTTACATTTACAAAAAATAACATATGTTTATTAACATTTTAAGTTTTGAATTTCGAAGAAGATCAACAAACACTAATTTATTTTTGTTTCTCTAGCTGCATTATCTGACAAAAAGTACAATTTGTTCATGAAAATTGATTATTTTCATGACGCACAATTGCATTTTATTTTTTAGTTTAAATAAACTAAAAAATATTATTATTAAATATTATTATTATTATTAATAAAAATATTTTGAAGAAAATTTATAACTGTTCTAGCAAATTACACAAATTACAGTTTCTGATAAACATACAATAAACATACATATACACCATCTAAATTTACACACGTCAACGAAGTCGTACGTCCAGGGCTCTCCCGGAGTACGTGAAAACTTTTCAAACCGATCGAATCTTGACAATTCTCACAGTTTGTTCCAGTTACTATGGTACGAGGAAAACCTTCATCAGTGATCCCTTGTTGTTCGTGTAATGGTCCTGCAGCTAGATGCAAGGGTTGTAAATGCGCAAAGAGCAAAACGTCATGTTTCAATTGCAGAGCGATTAACTGCCGGAACGGCATCCTTCAAACGTTACAAGCGAGCGTACTTGTTGCAAAGGGAACGGGGGATTTACAAGCTGATACAGATTACAATGTTGACAGTAGCACATGCCAAATAGAAACAAACTCGGGAAACCCGACAACATCAATACTTTCAAATGATAAAAACATCGCAAATAGGAGTCCTAATTTACATTTCCACGAAAGTGCACATGCCCCAAATCAAATGACATTGAGCATTGATGAGATCTACTATAATGTCTCCCACTGGGCACCGAATCTTTTTATCCTCCCTGTATGCTCAGCTAGTCATCGTTTTGTTGCTACCCTCGCATCGTTGTATTCAAAAGCAATTCACGAACGTGATCATGACATATCTTATCTAAAAAAGGCAGTCGTATTGTCCCAGCTTATCTTACAACGTATTCCGACCGCTAGGGTTTCCTCCATCCGAAAAGTCCTGGAGAGACGTCTGAAAAGCTGGTGTGAGGAGGAATATGGAGTTCTGTACAAGGAGGCTCACTACTATCAGCGCCACCTAGCAAGCAAACGAACACAAAATTGCAAAGATTGGATACGTCGCTACCAGCAACTTCTAACATCAGGAAAGGTGACAGCTTCCACTTCTGTTTTAGAACAAAAAGCATTATCAGCCGTGTTACGCCCTGATGAAATCGTAAATGGAAGATCAGTTCTATCGAGACTTCAGGACCTTCATCCCTCAGCGCAAATTCCGCCAAACGAAGTGTTGCTCACATCGATGCATCCAAACTCCAAAGAGCATCACGCCAGCCGCTTTTACGCCATTGACGAGAATAGTATCCTTTCTGCGTGCGGGCGAACCAAAGGCGGTGCAGGTCCGTCAGGTCTTGATTCCACTGCCTGGCAACATATGCTAACCCATTTCGGAGTTCAATCTCAAATGTTATCACAGTCGCTGGCAAGTTTCGCAATTTGGATTGCAACCGAGCCGATCCCGCCAAAAATCTTAGAAGCGTTTACGAGCTGCAGACTGATCGCATTGAAAAAGAGCAATGGTGGTATCCGTCCAATAGGCATTTCGGACACATCTCGACGAATAATCTCAAAGGCCATCCTCACCCTTGTAAGAGATGACATACAGGATGTCGCAGGAAATGTTCAAACAGCTGCAGGTCAAAGATGTGGTGTTGAGCATGCCGTCCACAAGCTTCGATCTTTGTACAAAAAAAACCCGATTCGTGTCTCCTTTCAATCGATGCGACTAATGCGTTCAACAAAATAAACAGACAAGCAGCTCTCCATAATCTCAAATTCATATGCCCGTCATTATCCTGTATATTGCATAACTTATATCAAAATCCTTCAATGTTGGCTGTCGGAACCGATACTTTGCTATCTGAGGAGGGTTTTACTCAAGGCGACCCCTTCGCAATGCCATGTTTTTCTCTGGCTTCACTACCGCTAATAGACAAAATTCACCAACGCGTTCCTAACGTTCATCAGGTGTGGTATGCCGATGACGCTAATTTTGTCGGAGACCTACCGAATATCAAGAAAGTGTGGGATGTTTTAATGAGGGAAGGTCCAAAGTATGGCTATATAGTGAATCCAAGCAAATCAAAACTGCTTTCACATCGAAGCCTCGAAATCGACCAACACCCTTCGCCCGATATAGAGATCAGTATATATGGAATATCAGTACTAGGCTCCGCTATTGGTACACCACAATATGAAGCAATGAAAGTCAGCCAATGCGTCGATGGTTGGGTCAGTCTTCTCGAAAGCTTGGCTGAAGTAGCAAATGTTGACCCTCATGTTGCATACATAGGCCTTACAAAAGCAATCCAATCGAAGTGGACATACATAACAAGAACGATAGATTGCAACACCGATCAGTTGAAAATTGTTTCTGGTCTGTTAAGGGATAAACTCTTGCCAAAAATGACAGGGTTGCCAACCGAAAATGGATGGGATACTATTTTGACATCTCCATTAAGTTTAGGCGGACTGGGAGTACATGACCCTGCAGTTACATCCTCACTAGATTATGATTTTTCGCTAGCAATCAGCCATACATACGAGTCTGGAATTACAGGACAAGCTTTACGAAACTCTCAATCGAAACTGGTTCAATGTTTGGCAACGGGTCGCATAACTTCACTAAACTGTCGTTTGTCAGATACGATTCAAAAAATGGACACGACTGTGCGGACTGCAATAAAACATGCCCAGAGAAATGGTGCGTCATCATGGCTAAGTGCCCTTCCATTGAAAAGTGAGCACTTTCATCTGTCAGCGAAAGAGTTTACGGATGCCCTATCCGCACGCTATGGTCAAACCCCGCGGGATTTGATTGGTTCCATATGTCCATGTGGTGACTTAATGACCTTGAGCCATGGACTATCTTGTCGCAAAGGTGGTCTGCCATCAATAAGGCACGATGCGGTTCGCGACATAATTGTAAAGGAGTTAACGTCAATAAGTCGTGACGTTGAGACTGAACCTAGACTGCAACCTGTCCCAGATACTTTGAATTTTGAAAACAACGCGACCAGTCGTGACCTGGGTGCTCGACTGGACATATCATGTCGAGGATTGGGAAATGAGAGATTCGAGCGGACGTTTTTTGACGTCAATCTATTTAGCATTTTTGCTCAATCGACCGTTTCCAAATCTGTTGACTCCGCATTCGAATATAACTCGTCCAGAAAGAATTCAAAATATTGGGAAAGAATCGAGACTGTTGAAAAGGGCAAATTTATTCCACTCATTTTTTCATCATCCGGTGGCATGGGAAAGGAGGCGAATGGGTTATTCCAGAAAATTGCTGCAGTTAAGGCTTGCCGAGGAAATTAATCGTACGCGCACATCGTGTCACGCATTAAGCGCCGTGTCGCCTTTGGGATCTCCCGTTCAGCCAGCGCGTGTCTTCGAAGCGCAAGAACAAAACCAGGATCCGTTAACAAAACCCGAAACAACGTTGTAGCCATCAGTGAGGCTGACGAGAGCAGCTAATTATCGATCTAACTTTATTTGTTTTAGTTTTATAAATAAATTTTTCTCTTCTAAAAAAAATAAAAATATTTTTATTATTAAAGTTTAATTAATTCCAATTAGATTATGTTCATGATAAGATTGAGTTGTAATATTAGACGTTACATATTACTATTATTTATTATTTGTTATACATATTAGTAAAACAAATAAACTTTTCAATTAAAAAATTTATCAAAATTTTAATGGTGAAATACATGGATTTCAAAATTGCTTTCAAATGATTGAAAAATATTTGAATAAAATAATTATAATTATTTAATTAACTTATTAATTCATTGGTTAATAAAATAAACATTTATTTAATTTATCAAATGATTGATTAAATAAATAATATTAAATAATAGCATAAACTCACCAAGAATCCTAAAATAACTGTAAGGTGAATATAATTTGCTTTAATGAAGACGAGAAATTTTTATATTGTTTTCCCAGTTCATTCTTTTATTTTGTATTTCTTGAATCGTCGTTATTCAATATAATTTTTATATTCCGCAATATTTAATCTGTGATAATGGGAGATCTGGGTTTAGTCAAAGCTTTTTTCTCGCTAATTTTCTTCCTATCGTGACCTACGGTCGTAAACTCACGATAAAGACGGAAAGAACAATATCTCGGTTACATGCAGGGAAAATGAGTTTTTTTCGTAATCTTGACGGTTCTAGCCGTAATATAAGTTTAGGAGCTCAGCCGTCCATCAGAATCCCAGAATGAAAACGCTGATACCTTGTATTAAAGAAAGTCAGTCTATATGACTAGAACGCTTTTTGATGATGCCTAGGAACCGTCTCAGTTAAGTGTTAGATTTAAGTCTCTACAAAGAAATCCATTAGTAGATCTCAGTAAAGATAAAGAGAGCAAATCTCAAACTTTTTCAGCGAAACTGACTGAATTATCCTTAAAAATGCTTAAATCGGTCACTGTGGATTGTGAAGGCTAGAATAACCTGATTTGCAGACCACCACAGTTCGAAATACGATCAAGTGGTGACGACTTGTAAATTTCTACTTTATTCACAATACAATATATTGTAAATTCCGTTTTATTCAAAATCAACGCGTTGCTTATTTAAAATATAAAATTTTTATAATATTTAAAAATGATTTTCTTGCTTATTCAATTCGAATTATAGCAAAAATATTATATATTAATAAAATACTATATTAATAAATAATACTATATTAATAAAATACTATATATTAATATAAAATATATAATAAGGAATTAAATAAAATTTAATGCCTTGTTGATTATATTATATATAGTTTTATTTTAGATTAAATTTATTGACAGAATATCCCAATGTCGCCACAAATAGTAAAATATGAAACCCAAAATAGTCTGTATTCAGATCTTACCAAATATTTAAAATCCATTATATCTTGTCGAACTAAGCAAGAGACACCTATGGTTATTGGATTATCTGGCAGTTCAATGATTGATAACATATGCGAGGCACTAAACAAGGAATTCATATGCTCCGATTTATTACAAAGTGTTATTTTTATTCTTTGTGACGAAAGGTTAGTACCTGAGGAGGATTCGGAATCAACTTTTGCTCAATACAAGCAAAATCTTAATAATTTTGAAAGTTTGCAATTCCTGAAAATTAATCAAGCCTTTGTAAACGAACCTGACAAATGTGCAAGCGATTACGAGAAACAATTAAGGACGATATTAAAATGTTCTGATGATGTTATTCCACATATCGATTGTCTTTTACTTGGACTTGGTCCTGATGGTCATACAGCCAGTCTGTTTCCTAATCACATTGCATTAAAAATCGAATCAACGAATATAATCTTTACTGGAGTTGATAACAGTCCAAAGCAGCCACCAAAGCGAATAAGTTTGACCTTAAATGCAATAAATTCGGCCAATGATGTATTTTTCGTTGTATGTGGTAAAGGGAAAAGTCAATTGGTCAAAAATATTGTTTCGCAATCAGCGCCTAATCTACCAGCGGCCCTAGTGAAACCAAAGTGTTTGCGATGGCTTTTGGATAGCGGGGCTGCCGAGTGCTTATCTAATATTAAAATGGGAAATACAATTTTATGAATTATAATGTCAACAATTGTTTCCTAATAAGTTGTTAGTACGAATATCCGCAATACCTCGAGTAACACGATTTAATGCTATATTGACTTGTGATGCTTTACTGCTTATTTTTATAGACTATTATTCACAAACATTTACAAATATACAGATTTGCATATATATAGATTACAAATATATAGCTTTGTATTTATATTTTTTCAATAAAAACTATTATTAATTTATATCGTAAAGATGACATGTTTAAATTTACAATAAATATCTATTTACATGAGCATTCATGAATACAACATTATATAAAATATAATACATTAAATAATGAAATATTATGAATTGCAACAATATGTAATGATATTGGTTTTCTTCAAAATCATTTGAATAATTTAATAGATACATATTTTAAACTAGGTTAGTAAAATAAAAAAGATAGTAAAATATATAAAAAAACGTTAAAAAAGTTAATTAATCTTATTCGGAAAAAGATATCACTACATATGTTATAATAACTATAACGCTTATCTAATAAACATTAATCAATGAAGTAAATATAAATATATGGATAAAATTGAATTAATAGAAGTCTTAAATATTTTGATAAATCAAAATTATTTAAAAGTAAGGGTATATATATTCAGACAAATAGAAAGTGTTTGAATGAGATATAATAGTAGCCCAATTCTAGCTGATTTATTTTTAAGCTTTTTAGAATATGAAATTGTCCATAACTGTGCAAACAAAAATAAATCTGAATTATATACAGATATTAAATATGTTTTTGAATATTTAATTAGATATTTTAATTAAATAATTTTAATTTAATTTTAATTTGTATCACCAGTGTGGCAAATGAAAAAGAATCGAGAAAACGATTGCTTGTACCGTTTTCTTATTGTTTTGACTCATCAGTTCCGCGTACCTTTAACTGCTAGATGCAAAGGAGGACCGGTAGACGGACGATGCAAGTCAAAACATACTTAGAGCTAGACATTATCAACCTCTGTCTTGCAAGCTTAATTAGATCGGCATGCTTCATCAAAGAGGGCCATCAGCAAAAAGCACTGGCTAATGCCAGCGCAATCACTAATATATCTGATATCTTCGTGAACTTTAAATTTTTATTTGAGTTTTCCGTGGTAAGAGGTTTATCATCAGTGATAAACTGATCCCACACCGCTGATAATCTTCTTACTACGGAAAACTCAAATAAAAATTCATGGTTTCACGAAGATGACAAATACATTAGTGGTTGTGCTAGCATTAGTCATTGCTATTTGCTGATGATCTGTTTTGTTGAAGCATGCCGAGGCAATATGACCTACAATACTTAGATTCCTAGACAATGTTTTAGCAATCTAGTATGTTTTGACATACTCGTGCTTTCTGCTAGTCCTCGTCTGGATCCAGCAGTTAGAGGTACCTGGTACTAATGAGTCAAACAATGACAAAACGGTACTAGTTACCGTTTTCTTGATTCTTTCGTGGCTATCACAGTGATAATAAAAATTAAAATTATTTATTAAAATCCATTTGTTATTAAAATTAAATTATGAAATGTGAAAAATAATTGCTTTTTCATTCTCATCCTTAATTTCGATCTGATAACAAAACCATTATCTGTCTTCTGTATTTTGAACTGTGAAGTTCCAAGTATTTAAGAAAATAATACATGATAAATTAATTTATTAAATTATAATGTGAAACGGAATGAGACATTCTGGGAGGAATAATTATTTTTGTATCTAAATGCCATTCCCAGAAAAAAAGAAATTGAATATTTCTTCGATATTTTGTTCGCTAACCGCGGACATTATCAAGAAGTATCTGAAACAATAAAACAAGTTTAGTTACAATGTATGAAAGACAAAATCATTTTGGACAATCAAATTTGGTTCGAAGAACTTTATAGCGACAGCCTCTATAACTAATCGGCGTTTTAAGTTAGGCTCGGAAATCAAAACTGACACATTGTCAAAGTCGATGTCATGACCAGTTTGATGAGCATGGTCTGCTTATCTTGTTCTTTTAATCTTGTTTTTTTAGCGTACGTCCAGTTTGTCCAATGTATATGCTTATACAATCCCTTCACCCAACCTTATAGACTACACCCATCTTATCAAAATTAGCTCTTCATGGTTTGGTGACTAGTGCATCAAGATGATATGTACATCGGGTACCATAAGACATTTTTAATGTAATCCTGATTGGAACACGAATCTGCTTATTTTATAAAGAATATCCTCACTTAAACTACCCATTGCGGGAATATAAAAGCAGTGTTTCAATTTTTGAGGACCAATTAAGTCGGATTGCGCGGAAGTGTGAATGCGTTCTTTTGTTTTTGTTAATTATTTTATGTAAGATATCTATTGGGTAGCCCAGAGATGTAAATATACTGAAGACTTTGCTTAATTCGGCGTTTAGATAAACTTCTTTGTTACAAATTCGATACGCTCTTAAACAGAAGCCACGAAACACACCTAGTTTTGTTGATGCTGAATGACTGCTGTCCCAAAGAATATACAAGCCAGTTTCTGTGGCTTTTCTGAATACTTTGTGACGGAGACATCAGTGGTCAAAACTTCGCAATCTAGAAGAGGTAAAAACTCGTTAGAAGGCCAGGTAATTGTGACTTCTATTCGAGGATTCAATGAATTGAAAATTCTAACGAAATCATCTGCTTTATCACGACTTTCTGGACAAATAACAAATATATCATCGATGTAACGATAAAATGCGATAGGTCGTATATCACAACGGCATACATTTCATTTTAATATTAAAATTTTAATATTATATATTAAAATTAAATATAAAAAATAAAAACACTTATTCACATTATGTTCTATTAATCACTCCAAGAGACGTTGAAATGATATACTGAAATCGATGGAAATACTATTTAAATGAGCTTAAAATATATAGAAACAGCAATTGATACGGCTGTTCGTGTGATTAAACTGGATTAAGTTGAGTGCTGATTAATGAACTGATCTACCAATGGCGTAACCACGAATACTCCAGAATATTGATTTTTACTACATCAAAACACGATCATAAATTTTAAAAGCACTCGCTTTTTCGTAATATTTGATTTAGGAGGAGTTTTGAAATATATTTAACAATCTTTGCATAGATAACAGGATTTATCCGTTAAAATATTCTTAAAATCCTAATATCTGATATATTAATACGTACAATTTCTTACGGGAGTGCTAATAGCAAAGTAATAATATCTTTCTAAGAATTATAAAATTTATCTTGGGTAGAAATATGCGTTTTCCTATGATTTAATTTCCGTCTGTTCAAAGCTGGCAGACACTAGCGAAAATACGTTTTTTGAATTTTCTAGTGATATGTGCCTATATATTCAATACCTAGAATGGAAATAGTCAATACCCAAAAAATAGTCAAAACCTAAGAAATAGTCAAAACCTAAGAAAATACCTAGAATGGTATTTTCTTTAAACTATTCAAATGGGATCAAAGTGGTATTTTTGCATTAGCAGTAATTCAGCAGTTTAGTATATAATAAGAATTCGAATGTTCATTCAATGATGCTTTCGTTGAAGAATCATAAATATTCGGGAGTATAGTATGTTAGCTGTGGCATTGAGCTTTCTCCGATTTGAAGTAAAAAACAAAATCATTATTTGTCAAAATAGTCGTGTTTACTTGATGTTTGAAGTGGGATTTTAATCTGATTAAACTCCGACCGATAAGAGTTTGAATGTTGATAAAAAGCAAATCATTCTATTTCGATCAAAATGGCACCTTCGCCTATCAGAGTATCTTAATTTACTTGCAAATGAAGTAAATAATGCAAGGTATTTTTGTGTTATTCAAGTAGGGAAACAATAGGTGTCTTCATGCAGTTCCACTTCTCGTCAGTTTGTAAAATAAGAATGACAGATTAAACTGTTGTGATGAAAAGTGCTAGTAGAGCCCGCGAGTGTATTGGTTGTCAATTTGTTAAATGAGGAGTACGGATTTTATAGCTGCGCAACATTGGGGTAGAGCTATGGGTGTGATGAGATATGTTCTCAATGCTGAACACAGCGTTGAAATTCAAAAGCCTTTTATAAAAATATATTGTATTAATAATATATTGTTTAATCTCAATTGTTTATGCTATTATATATTAAATATTTTAAGATGTATTCATTTATATTTAATCTCAATTGTTTACAATTTTGTGTCTAAAATTAAATATCTATAATCTATAATCGGCCGCTTTTGTTATTATTCTTCATCTGCGTTCAATTGAATGCAAGTGAAGAAGGATAGGACTGCGTCTATCCACAACAGACTAAACCAGTTTATTTACAGTCCACATGCATGTTATAAATTAGGAAAACATTTATTTACTTAGTTTAGCATTGTTTAGACAATTCAACATAAATAAATACAATATGGCAATAAATACGTAATGATTAGTTTTAATGATGTTCTTGCTGCATTTTGTTGACTCTTTTTAATGTTTACATAATAAAAACAGTACTTGTTTGTATAAAAGGTTTGCTTTAATTATTCGAAAACATGAGCATACACATCACTTTATTCATTATCCGTTAAACGCACATGCGATGTAAGTAAAATGTATATTTTCTGCTTTTTATTATTATAACTTATATATCGTACAGATGTGAATTGTCAACTGAGTTTATTTAACATAACAGAAAAATTTGAATTCACATTAGTTAGATAAAATAATATGTTATATAATAGTATTTTGTGAATTAAACATATTATATTTATAGAACTAAATATTTATTTAAAATACAAATTATATATTAATAATTTATTAACATATTAATAAAATATTATATATAATGAGAGTGCACGTATGTGCTGAGTTAATAACGGTCCGATATTTCTTATGAAATGCGGCATTTATAGAAAATGGTGTTGCTTGATAGACTGGGCTTTGATTCACGATTTTCAGTCACCATGTCACTACACATTATTCTACTGATGAGTATGGCCAATTAATCCATCATTTTGATGCTGAAGTGGTCGTCTAGAAGTGACATTGGCCTGAAAGTCGTGAATCAAAGTCCAGTCTATCAAGCAACACCATTTTGTATAAATGCCGTATTTCGTAAGAAATCCTGGACCATTGTCTACTCAGCACATTCGTGCACTACTATTATACCAGCCGTTTCTATTACGGGTCCAACGAGTGCTGCAACAATTCAGCAATAAGCTTTGCCTAGTGTTTAAGTATGGTCCGCACAGCAATTCGATCTGGTAAAGAGCGTAAGCCTCATACAATTAAGCAAAGTGTCGGAAACTTCTTTATTTGCAATGTCATACAGGCAACCCAAACGATCGGTAAGTACTTCATTCTACTGATGTGTGTTGCCGGATATTTATTATTTCGATGCTAAAGTGATTGTCTAGAAGTGACGTGGTGACTGAAAGTCGTGAATCGAAGTCTAATCTACCAAGCAACACAATTTTCTATATATATAATTTTTTAAAATATATTTTTTTAAATATTTAAACAAAAATTTTTATACAAATAAAATAGCTACCGCAAATGCGTCTCAGTAATAATAGGTCGAAATCAATTTTCCTAATAATTATCACAGTTCTAATTTTAATAAAATTCAGTAGAATTCACGGATCAGCAATCCTTACACTTTTAAAAAAATTTCCGAGCTTTGATCCTGCCTCTGACACAATTTAAAGTAGATTTGCTTTAATTAGTAGAAATCTTTCGTCCCTATTTTTGAATACAGTCAGAATAAGGTAGCTAAAATCAATTTGAGAATATATAATGTATTATTAATATAGTAATTTATTTTATTTACTTATTAATAATATATTCATTTAT